>JAOXJP010047753.1:0-16152 GCA_025762735.1 Platanus orientalis
AGACCTTAAGTCCCTTACAAAGGTCAATGGACCATTCCCATGCCTTTGGCATAGACCCATAAAGGTTGGGAACTGATTTGTGACCAAAATGATAGAAAAATAGGGTAGTCGGATCAATTCAGGGTGTATCGGATCAATCCGTACTTAGGCGGATCGATCCGCTACTTGTTGGATCAATCCGAAAAAGCTTGGGTGTCTTAAACTGAGATATAGGATCAATTCCGAGGATGTTGGATCAATCCGTGCAGATCAATTCGACATAGCTGGACCGATCCGCCATTACAGAAATTTAAAAAAATAACGTTTTAACATCTATGATTTTTTTACCATTGGGGTAGATTCCATATCAAGGGTGCACAAGTGTGATCATCCCCTATAATTACAAGAGAGGCTCAAATGAGCTCTTTAACACACAAGATCACATTGAACACAATAGAGAAGAGAGATTTGAAGGAGCTAAGGCATGTACACCTCCCAACTACCAAAGGCTCACTCTTATGAGCATTCATTGAAGATCAAAGAGCCTTTAAGTGCTTCCCTAGGACTCTACATTTGAAGAACAAAAAGAGGGAAGCAAAGTGAAGGGTTTACTCCTAAGAAAGCCCTTGTGAAGAAGCTCCAAGAAGTAAGAGGCACTCTTGGAAGCTTGGTAGAACCCATTAGCACACTAGTTTAACAAATAAGCAACCACATTCATGTACATCAAGAAATACACAAGCCTTGTGACGTAATTTGTATTTTGATTTCTATTTTACATTGAGACCTTAGAACCTGCCGGAGACACTGGGTGTAGACCATAGCACTACCGTTGGAGACACTTGTAGTGTAAATCATACCCGCTAGAGACATAAGGTATAGACCACTCCAGTCGGAGACATTGGGAGTAGAGCTTGCATTTACAAGTAGTAGGTTTTAAATTTTTAACCTTGATTGTAATGTAACTCAATCTTAATAAAATTTAGTAGCTCGATAGTGATCTTTAAAAGTTGATGTAGGCCCGAGTGTCGAACCACTATAGATATTGTGTTGTGTGTTTTCTAGTGGTGTGAATTGTCTCTTTCTATTTTTACATCACATGTTTAACATCTTCCATATGATCTTTCATATTTGCTCTTAATTAGGAATTTAAATTAATTGAAAGAATAAAAATTAAGAATTTCCATTGAATTGCACTTGTAATAGTTGAATTATATCTTGGTGTGCATTAAATTCCAAGAACTACAATCATATCTAAATTGAAATTTTAAGTGGGGTTAATTAAAAGAATTTTTAGATATCCTATTCACCCCCCTATAGGATAAAACCGGAATTTCAATTTAAAGTTTGGTAACATTGCAAGCCTCTATCTGCAGATAAGTAGACATTTCATCCTTAGAGAAATCCTAAGACATAGTGGCGAAGCTAGAATCATCATCACTAGAACCGTCTGAGTTAGTGACCAAGGGTGGCATGTCTTGCAAGGATAAATCATGCCATCGGGTTTTCCATAGGTTTGGGGCATCATCATCTTCATCAGCCAAAGTAGAGGAGTCATTGGCATCCATGTCGACATCCCATTAATCTTGAGTTAAAAGTTATACCACACTTCATATGTATCGGAGATCATGTCTATATGCCTTTTGTCAGCAATAAAAGCGATCAATGAGCATTGGCCATGAAGAAACATGGCAGGATGGTAGAGTCAAGTACCATTCAAAACCATGTGAGTCTAGGAAGACTGGAAAAAGTCACACCAATAAATCATGGGCAGTGGCTGGTAAACTGGTTCCTTGCAAGAAACGATTGGTATGAAAATGGGGATCCCCGTCCCCTATATATAGTGTGAGCAGAGGGAGCTGATAATCCTCTGGAAATTGGGTAAGATATACCTCATGTCTGGTAGGTTGCCTTGTTTTGCTGAACTATCGGGAATCCAACAATTAAGCGGTGATCTGATCAGGGGCGCCCTCAAATTCTTCATATGTCTGTTGTTGAGGAGGTTGTCTCAAGGGATCCGTATTCCAAGGATCATAAGGCTCCATGCACGACCTCATAAATTCATGGATAAACATTTCAATCAGGTGGCCCCAAGAAGGTATCCTTTACGGCTCTAAGTCCATGTATCAATCCAATAGTGAACCATCTAGGGAGAGTGGAAATAGCCACAATAATAAGTTTTCATTATGCATTACCTCTCTACATGATATCATGAACTTAAATAGATGACGATGCTGGTATTGATAACTTTCATTTGAGAAGGTAGGGAATAACCGAACCCCAAAGCCGGGGGGAAATGCCTCAAAATATACAACTCAATGGCAAGGAAAGGCTCATCACCTGAACTTGGTTAACACATTCCAGAAGTATGTACATTTCCATGGTGTCATGGGCAAACGAGTAATTCTTGTAGAACATAATGGTGGGTCTTGTATAAAATTTGTTAATACAATGTAGATACCACCAGTGTTATATCTATATACTGTCATTAGAATAGTTACCCCTTTAGAGTGATCTTGGTATGTCAAGTTATTCTGCAGCCAATCAATCACTATTGTTGACCCACGTGGTGTCCATGCTAGATGCGATTCTTTGCTTGGGCGAAGATTAATATCATGTATAATCGACGCCATATTACAAGTGATGACCGGAGACTAGAGCAAATCTTTAGGCATAAACTCTTCTAATGTCACCGGCATTCGCAGAGGTTGCTCTAACAAGTCATCCTCATGGAGCGATGGTGAAGAAGCCTTAACTTTAGGAGCCTTTTCCTTTTTCTTAATTACCTTTTTCAAGTGAAGGGGCCTTTTTCGAGCACGTTTAGGAGGGTTATACGTTTGTTGTGTTTCTACTTTAGTGGCCTGGATTCTTCTCTTATGTGTCACCCTACTTTTGAATATAACCCAATTGCCTTCATCATTATTATGGACATCGGTGTTCGGGGGGGTTTGGATTCCCCCGCCTACCCATAGTTTTTGGGCCCACTCTTCAATGTGTGATGCCGATGAGTGAACATTGCTAGCCCTTTTATAGGAGGGTTACGCTTTTCTAGGAGTCACCACTAACTTGGGGTTAACCGATAGAGTTGGACACGGTTCTCATCTCCAAGGGATGAGGAGAAGTCTAGAACCAAAGGTTTAGGGGTTTAAATCCTAATACTGGTCTACATTCTTGAGATAAAGGATAAGTTGTTTAGTTGCATTTTGGGAAGGTGTTAGGCACCTCAAAAACCCACCCTTTTAGGGTGGCTTCTCTCATTCACACATGTTTTGAATTATGTTAATGTCTATGCTTGTTAAATGTAAAGTTATTGGTATGGACCGCCCCCGTGGTGTGATCATTATAGTTGCACCTGAGACATAGTCTCAAGCTGCCTACATACCAGATCTTGTGGTTCAGGTGTTCCCAGGGTTTTTCCAAGATCAAACTACATGTAGTTCTAGGGGTTTGTTGTGTGTGCCAATCTCGATAGTCAAGTACTTTTGACTGTGAGAGTGATTCAGGGTAGATTCATTTTAGATTGTTTGTTTACTTACAAAGTACTTTGTACTACTGCAAAATGCGAACAAGTTAGCAAAATGAAGGTCAGGACTATGTTATACCAATGTGCATGGTTTTAAGAACCTAATTGGGCTATGGCTAAGTTCTAGGGTCTTTGGGTCACGAACCACTATGACATGACCCTAAGGTAAAGTGAAGACCATAAAAAGGTCAGGACAGGTTGAAAGGTATTGATTGGGTAGGTTGGCTCGACCTGATAACACTGACGTAGCAGCCAAGACCTAGGCGTTGTCTCCCAGGTAAAGTTCGGGTATCAGATACACTTGGAAATCATAAGCGTATAGTCAACCTTACTATGATTGTTGGGAAGCTGAAAGAGGCATTTGCAATGAAGGGATCCCTAGATTATGTCTATGGAATGACATGGTTCAAAAATAACATAAGAAATGAAATTAAGCTTGAAATAAAGATGGGTTTCATTTGTCTTTCACAGGATTAACGCCTGAATTTCACTCTGATGCCTGAATTTCAACGCTTAATTTTCCAACACTAAAATTTTAATTCTCTAAAATTCAGGCGTTAGGCCTGGGCAAAAACCAACAACCTTGCCACAGCCATTTGGCCCCTTATCAGTACTGAAAAATTCTGAAATTTTTTTATGGTGGTGGGGGACCCTCTTAAGTGTATTGTGTCCAAAATTCATAGCTAAATTCGAACTACAAAAATCACAAAAAATTCTACACTGCAGGCGGGTAAACAAGGAACACAGAACCAGTTTTTAGGGTAGGTTTGAGGGGACTGCTCCGAGCCCTAAAATTACTTTAAAATTCACCAAATTTTTATCATAGGTGGGCTACCATCCCAGGAGCCTACCATTAAAATTTGAGCCCATTTAGCTCAATACAAAAATCAGAAAAAAAATTCTGGAGTGCATTGTCCTCGAAAATAAAGTGCAGCAGAGAGATTTTGTCTCTACTGTGTAACCCAAATTCAAGGCAATCTATATGGCATATTTGGAACATTAAATTAGTATGAAACACATGTTATTTGACTAATGAAACCTTAGCTAACCAAGGTTAAGAGTTTACCTTAAGTGGGCTTAGAGATTGGGGTTTGGTTCTTGAGCTTTTCCTCTTCTTCTTCTTCTGTCCCTCTCTTTTCTCAATTTTTTTTCTCTAACCCTAATGTGCACAAATTTGGGGTTACTTATAGCCCCAAATGGGTTGAGCCAAGGGTTAGGATTGGTCCATGTGGTTCAAAGATCATTGATCCATGTCATCAGTGACTTTAAATTTGTCTACCATTGATCCATGTCATCAATCCAAAGCATTTTGGTTGGCTGGTGAAAGCAAAAGGGAGGATTGATTTGTGCTTGTTCTGGCAAAGGTGAGGATCAATTTGGTTCAGTTCACAAGGATTGATGATTTGGATCATTGGTAAACAAGTTTAAAGTCATGACATTAATTCAAACCATTTTGATTAGTGGATGAGAATCAAGGGAGGGAATTAGTTTGTGATAGTTTAAGCAAGGGTGGGGATTGGTTTGGTTTAGTTCACAAGGATCGGTGACATGGACCAATGGGAAAAAGGCTTATGGCCATGTCATTCAAATGCCTCATTTTGATTGGTTGACAAGAATCAAACGAGGGAATGCATTGTGCTGATCAGAAGGCTACATATGCATTTCATGGGCATTTGAAATTCAAGAGTTTGATCCAAGGGTAGGTGATGAGGGTGCACCATGGAGATCATAATCTAAGAGTGGGGGCATTTAGGTATGGCATTAATGAGCTAAAATCATGAGGATGAGCTCATTAATGCCTCAATGCATTGAAAGATAAAATTCCTCCCTAGGTACCTTGCTTTTTAAGCTCCTGTGCTAAGAAACTTGCAAACTTAGTATCCATTTTTGAAGTCCCGGATGTTCCAGTCGCAGTGAATCAATTGGAACTAGATTACAATAAGGGTAGGGGGTCAAATCAGGGGTTTACTGGCCTCAAAATGCTCTCATAAAATATTGGAGGGGCAAAATAGTCAAATTGATTTTTGGGATCCTGATACGAAAGGTGATCCCTAACTTTTGTGAACTTTGGGCTCTAACCATTCTGAATTCCGATATCCAGGCTGGAAACTGGGCTCAAAACCCCTTTTTGGGCAACCGGAGAGATCTTGATTAGAAGGCTCACTGCAGGAGCCTCAATTTGTTGCGGCAAGCGTGGTTTGAGGCTTATTGAAGCTTAAGGAGTCTGGAGTCTACAGAAGCTAATGGTTCGTCCAACGGATTCCTTGGTAGTTACCCAGGATTTTTCGAAGCGAGGCTACTTGGAGGTTTAGAATGACAAATTGCTCCTGCAGCTTACTGGAGAATGGCAGTATTGAGCTAGCAGACACTTTCTGTTGCTCTGGTTCGTGAAACAGTCTTTTGACGACAGGGAGAAAATTGAGAAAATGGGTCTGACCTTGCCTGATTCCGAGCTCAGGAAGATTCTCAGGGGCATTCCGCATGCCAAATATAGACAAACTGAGTCTTGTCCTGGCTTGGGCAAAAGTGAGGAATAAGCTTGTAGAAGTTGTCGAGACGGTTGAGAAAGATGGGCTTTCGAAGGTCTCAGAGTTGCCGAGAGATGGCCACTGACAGACTTAATTTCGGAATTCGGATGAATTCCCGGGTTTAGTTGAGTACACGACACTTGGCCCAATTGTGTAGCTTGTTTTGTAGTAATTGGGGGAAGCTGAGTGGACTGATCCTTCGAATGCTTTTTTCCATTAGAGGGTTTTGCGAAGGCCTCACAAATCTGGAGAGATGGGCACTGACTTGTCAGGATTTGGAGGTTCGAAGAACATTCTCGCTCCATACAAGTAAAATGTTGTCAGAACTGATTTTCAACCCTTTAGGAAGATCTAAAATATTGAAAGGATTCGAGATTTCGGATCTCCAAGTTTGGTGAAACATCTTTCGAAGATATGGTTGAAGCAGAGAAATGGGCATTGGTTTTGCCGAATTCAGAGATTAGATGAACCTTTTAGAGCTTTTTGAGTGTCGTTTTCTAACCAGGGGTTTCCAAAGGTTGAGAAATTGGTTGTTGCCAGTTTCTGAAAATATTTCTTTTGATAAGTTCCTCGAAGATGGTGGAAATTGGAGTGTGCAGGACCTGACCTTACACAAATTAGGTGATGGGAGAAGCTTTAGGAGTCATTTGAGGGTCCAGGGATAAATCCTGAAGGTAAAAGGGCAAAATGGTAATTTTTCTGTTTATGTTGCTAAAAGGGGTAAAAATGAAACTTTCTTGCCTGTGTTGCTTTGCTATGGGAAGATTTATGGAGGCTGAAGAATTTGTAGACAATGTGTGGAGGTATTAAATTTTGGTTTTTGAAGGCCAAAGGGCAAAATGGTAATTTTTCCGTCTATTGATGCTTCGTTGTAGGAAGGCTTATGGAGGTTAGAGAAATTGAAGGCAATGTATTTGGAGGTTTGAAATGTAGACCCTCATAATAGTTCCATTGATGCTTTTTAGAGAATCAGGGTTTGACTAGAAATGGTGTTTGGGTTAATCCACTGCGTGTGGTATGATGTGGATGATGTTTTTTGCAAAGGTCCAAGCTTGCTTTTCTTAAACCAAGGGTGCTTAAGGTCTTGATGCCTAAGTACTACTTTGATGCTCTTTATTCCATCAGATGACCCAAGTCAAAATTTGGGTGCTGACAAGGGGCCAGTATGGGAAGCGAAAATAACCTCAGACACCTTAGCTTCCTTGTTACAGGAAATACTAAAAAGTCTAGGAAGGGAATAAGAAAGGGGTTGGACATTCCACCAACAATCTTTCCAAAACCGAATAGATTTCCCATTCCCACTAAATCTGAGATAGGGAACAACAATAGGTAAAAGAGAGATTATGTGTTTCCAGACCAGGGACATTGAACGATTAGTGGAAAGATTGACATCCCAACCATTTGAGTGACAACTATACTTACTAAGAATGACGGAATGCCATAGTTGCCATTCTCAGTACAAAATCTCCACAACCATTTGGACAGCAAAGCCACATTACGATCCTTTAAACAGCCAATACCCAATCTTCTATTAGCTTTAGGCCTACAAGCCTCCTCCCAATTAACCAAATGAATTCATTTTCCCCTCCCACCTTCCTAAAGGAAATCCCTTTGGCACTTCTCTAACAAGTTCACCACTTTGACCAGCATTTTGAAGAGATAAGTAATACACAGGAATATTCGCCAAGGTGGCTTTGATCAAAGTAATTCTTCATCCCAATGATTTATAAGATTTTTTCCAACATGCCAACTTCTTGTTTACCCTTTCAACCACCGGGTCCCAGAAAGCACAAGACTTTTGATTGCCACCAAGAGGCTTCCCAAGATACTTCAACAGCCAATGCTCCACTGTACACCCCAAAATGTTGGCAAACCTACACACCTCCCCTTCATCCACCCTAATCCCAGTCAAGCTGGATTTAGATAAATTAACTTTAAGCCCAGAGATGGTCTCAAAGATTAAGAGGATATATTTTAAATGGGCCACTTGAAAGGGAAGCTTGGCCCAACGGTAAGGCTTACCGTTAGCGTCCCTGGTAGCATGGGTTTGAGTCACAGAAACAGCCTCTCCAAAAATAGGGGTAAGGCTATGTACATCTTGCCCCTCCCCAGACCCCGCTAGCAGGAGCCTCATGCACTAGGTCACCCTTTTTATTTTAAATGGGCCACTTGTTCATCAGTGTCTTATAAAACAAATTGTATCATCAGCAAATTGAAGGTGGGAAACCTGAACACCATCACTCCCTACCCAAAAACCTTTAATCAGCGAATTGGATAGCGCTTTAGACATCAATGCACTAAAAGAGTCAACTACCAGGGTAAACAAAAAAGGGGACAGGGAGTTGCATTGGCAAAGACCACGAGAAGAGCTGAAAAACCCTTTGGAGGCGCCATTTAGCATTACAGAGAAATGAGGGTGATCCAAGAATCCCATAATCCAATTATTCCATTTTCTACCAAACTCTTTCTTGGTCAACACCCACTGCAAGAAGTCTCAATCCACTTTATCATAGGCCTTCTTCATATATATATTTTGCAAACCATCCCCAACTTCTTCTCTTTCTGGATCCCATCCACACATTCCGAAGCAATAAGGATACCATCCATTATTTGTCACTCCTTCACAAAAGCACATTGGAAATCGTCAACCACCTTCCCAATCACCTTTCGCATCAGCATGGACAAAACCTTGGCAAAAATCTTGTATGGACTAGTAACCAAGCTTATCAGCCTAAAATCCGATAAATTAACTGCACCTTCTTTCTTCGGAATGAGCACCAAGAATGTAGAATTAATCCCCAAATTTATGATGCCATTCACAAAAAATTCCTCAAAGACCTTTAGTAAATCGCCCTTAATGATATCCCAAAATTCCTGATAAAAATCCATAGTGAACCCATCTAACCCAGGGGATTTATCCTTTGCCATACCAAAAATGGCCTCTTTGATTCCCTCTTCCGTAAACTCCACCTCCATTGACTCCGCCTCAAAGATTCCATGAATAAGTTGTCAATAACTGGTCGTGACCCAGGCTCCCTCAAATAAAGAGAAGCATAAAAACAAATAGCTTCCTCTTTAATTTTATCCAAATCTTCTGTAGTCTCCCCCTCAAAATTCAACCTGTGTATACCACCTTTCCTGTTTTTGCCATTAACGACTTTGTGAAAAAACTAAGTATTTCCATCAACCTCCTTAATCCATTTGCATTTAGCCTTTTGGCTCCACTAATTGTCCTTGCACCTAAGAATAGCCTCCAAGTTAGCCAAGAGCTCCTTCTTCTTATCCATCATCTCCAAAGAGATTGTCCCATCCGTCTCCATAGAGGAATCGATCACTTGGATTTCAGGCCAAATTTCATGTTTCTTCACATCCAATCTCCCAAAAGACTTAAGGTTCCACTCAATCAACTTTTTCTTAATATGTTGTAATTTTTTCATTAATCAAAAACCCTCCCATCCCCCAAACCACACATTCCTCCCACCACCTTTTCATGTTCCCATGAAAAGAACGATGCGTGCTCCACATATTTTCAAATCTGAATGGAGAAGGACCCCAATTTGACTTCAAGGTGTTTAACACAATAGGCCAGTGATCCAAGACAATCTTCGGAATACCTTCTTGGAAAACACGAGGATACAACTCCTCCCAATCATCAGAAACGAGGAATCTATCCAGCTTGCTCGGGATGGGAGGATCCCTCCCATTGGACCAAGTGAATTTAGCATTTAGAAGAGGGCAATCCCGCAAAGAACATTCATTGACAAAGAGACCAAAATTGTGTATGCTTCTCATAACCCAAGAATGAGTGTTCTTCTCATGAGCAAATCTGATAACATTAAAGTCACCCCCAATAACTCATGGCCCCATCCAATACCCTCTCACATCAAAGAGCTCTTCCCAAAAAAGATGCCAAATATATGACTAAGAGGAACCAGAAACCCCTGCAAACATCCACTCAAACCCTGAAGCGATCTCCACTAATCTCACTAAAATAGAAAAAGGACCCCACCAAATCATCCACCTTCTTGATCACCGAAGAGTCCCAAGCTAAAAAGAACCCCCTAGCTGACCCACAAGAAGGGATTTCAATCCAAGAAAAGAGGCTTTTCCCACCGTGCTGCAAATCAACAACAGAAACATCTTTTCTTTTTTCGTTTCTTGCAAAATCACCATGCCAGGCTTATACCTCCTAATACATTCCTTCACAGCCCTTCGCTTATCAACTCCACCAAGCCCTTTAACATTTCACGACATAATCTTCATAGCGTACCAAGATATTTTCCCTTACCCATTCTAACATTTCTGTCACCAATAGCTGAAGTCGTCCCGTCATTCATGGCCCATTCCAATTTTTGAAGCTCCCTTTTACCTTTGGTGGAAATCAGTTTAGCCTTCTCATTCGATTCTTCCATTGGGTCCTTCATATAGTCGGAGAGAAGCACAATATTGCCATCCATATCACACACTTTCTGACCCATGTTCTCGATAAAAAATCAACCCCTTTGACTTGAAACTTTTGCATTTCAGCCTGAGCCACCTCACTCCTTCAACCCCTTTCCATTTCTCCATACCCCTCAAGTTGAGCATTATGGCATTCCACATTTAGTAAACAAGGCTGACCCTGGAAATTTCCAAACGGACAAGACACAGGAGAAAAAGTATTTTGACCCTGAGAATTAAAAGAGGAAGGGCAGCAAGAATTTTGAATAGAAATAACACGACGTAGGATAGGAAGCATACCTCGGCCCCCCGACAGGTGATTCTCAAACACCCTTTGATCTGAACCTGAGTATTGGACATAAGAGCAATCAGACGAGACGCAACTACAGCCCCTTGAATCATCCCATATTGACATCCCCCATCGAGCATTTGCCTTTAATAAAAGCGTCAGAGTGAAGGTCCACATCCCTCCCCCCCCTCATAGATCTCCAAGGAATCTGAGTAGTCCACAAGGCAGCCTTGACAAGGAGGTGTAAAGAAATCAGGGCATGAAACAATCCTATCTGATTCCTACCTCTCTGACGTGAATTCCTCATAATCAGATTCAGCCTCTCCCTAAAAACGATAGCCATCACGATTCAAATCGCCTGCAAGCAAAGGTTCTGAAGATGAACCACCAAAAGAGACTCCACCAAGCTCTTCAAATCTATCCACCAATGGTTGTAGATGAAGTACCTGAGGGCAGTAATCAAGAGTTGCAAAACCCTCCCCCTCTAAGACAGTCGGAGATAAAGAGTCCCCTAGAGAGAAGGAAAGGTTGTCCTCTAAGGCCACTCCCCCTTTGATCGAAGCCACTGAATCACCCTCATGCTTCAACTCCAAATTAGAGGAAACTTCATCCATCGCTTTAACACCCCCTTTCGCCTTGCCAAATTCCGCTTTCTTAGACACCCAGGCCATCTCAAAAAACTCGTCAATGTCATCCCTATAAAGGCGATTTGAAACTGGCTGGCCCACAACTTTATTGTGTTCGATCCTCCCTACATTTGTCATGGGCTGGCCCAGCCCAATTTCTTTAGGGCGCCACACCCAGCTCGATTTATAAGTTGATGGGCCTGGCCCATTACCGCCACATGGACCAATGTGAAGTTCATTCAAATTTGAATTAAAATTTGAGTCCCGCTCTTGTCCAACCTTAATCCCCTTATCCTTATCCGATTGGCGGCTGTCCTTGACGATGCCAGATCAGACGGTCTGCTGAAAAGCACCTGATTTCAACCCGTATCACCAGCCCAACCCACCAGGTCTAACCCGAGGAGAGGTCGCCGATTATCCCCTCCACCCAACAGGCCACCCATCTCCTTCGTTCCAGCCACCATTAACGCAGTCTCCAACTCAATCACGAGCAGAAAGATCTCTCTCGACACCAACCACTCGATCATGCAAGGGATCTCCTTCAAGGAACTGGCCCCGACCTTCATCCTCACAGCGGAGATAATTTGACGATTCAAAGATCTAGGGTCAAGCTCTACCATCCCCACACATCGTCGACCAATCTCAGTGAAATTCGCCACCGACCATCCCAATAAAGGAAGCCCCCACACTTGAACCCAACAAGGGCTTTGTATTGGTATGACGGAATTAATAAATTTTTGGTTGGTTTCTTGCTCTCCATGGGTGGAACTCCTTCTCTTCAAGTCTTTGGTGCCTAAACTTGAACCCAAGGATGGTGATGTCCAAGGGCTTGTGAGGTAGGTGATAACCTATACCAGGTACCATTCTTTTCTTATTTCTTCTTCTTCTTTTCCTTTTTCTTCTTCTTTATTATTTCAGTTTTCCTCCATTAAAGCCTGCTGCCTAGAATTCCCAGCACCCTATTTCCTTCTCTCTTTTTGTTTCTTTTCTTCTTTCCTTTGTTTCTTCATCATTGCTGTTCACACTGCAACAACCTTTTCACCAGTCAGCTTTTGATTTTTCTTCCATATCAGTCCTTAATTCCATACTCCCTTTCCCATTGGACAGATCAAAATACCATATCCCATCAATTTCCTTCATAAAATTACACCTCCATCATATCCCTCACCCTGCAGCACCTTTCGAACTATTGTCCCCTGAAGTAATAAGTGGAATCAGATTTCTTAACCTTAACCAACCTTATAGTCACATTAGGTTGTCTTTTATTGGAGTTGGTATCAAAAAGTGGTATTACCCTGTGCTAAATCTGGGAGTACCAGGCTACCAGCTACAGGTTGTTCTTCAGTGATTAAACATCCTATATTGAAGATTTTAATTGACTGAAGCTGACGGATTCATCTGGTCCCTTTTCCTTGGTTATTTGATTGGCTTCCTTAGTTGTGCTGCATCACTGTCAAATTGTTTCTCCACAACATATCAAATTTTCAACATTCAATGAACCCAACTCAACAAGGAATGGGTTCCAGTTTCTTGTATAAATTTCGCAATCGAGTATGAACCATATAAAATGGAATATATGACTCAGTACTCATCATATCAGCAAAACTGAGTCAATGAGACCAAATTATATATATATATAGGTTTTTTATATGATAAATGAATTTTAGAATTTTGTACATAGAATGTACATAATATAAAGGCAATAAAATTAGTTTTACCAAAAAAAAAAGGCAATAAAATTACATACAGCTTCTCAGGAGATCAAATTATACAGGGGTTTTGTTAAAAAAAATACTAAATAATTTGATATTTACATGAAAGACTCCTTCTAAAGCTAATTACAGGAGGGAGTTTTTGCTATACAAAATATACACCACAAGAAGGATGCATTGCATGATGGAAGGCACATTTAATCCTTGGGTGGTAAAAAAATGCATCTCTTTTAATTTATTTTCTATATACAGGGGCTTGTTAAGAAAAAATTACCAAATTATCTGATATTTAGACAAAGGACTCCTAAGCCAATTACAGCAAAAAGGTTTCTGCTATACAAAATACATTTCAAGGATGTATAGATGATGGTAAAAAGCACATTTGCCCTAAGATGGTAAAAGATGCATTTTCCTGTTTCACTTTTAAGATCAAATAAAAATATTATACAACGTACCAATTTATTTATAATATGGTAATGGCATATCTAGTATACCATTAAAGCACCATCTTCACTATAATTTTGACTGGAACAGGGCTGTACATGGTTTCAACAATTTTTAAACAATTGTAATCTGGGCATCTATTTATATGAATTAAATGGTATGTAGGATTAAAAAAGAAGAAGAAGAACTCAGAACAACTTTCTTGATGCAAATGCATCTTTTCCCATCTAGGGAGCCCTTTACAAAGTATACTTCCTACGGCAGAAACCCACTGCATTAACTAACCATGTAAAAGTTCATTGTGCAGATGTCAGATATCTTACTATTTTTCTTGCAAAAAACATTTTATACAAACCAACCTTGGGGTTTGTACAGCTGGCTTCCAAGTCAACTAGTAAGGTCACATGAGTCAGAAGGCAGTGGGGGAAAGGTACTGCAAACTCTTTATAGTACAACTTGAAGGATATTGACTGAAAGAATCAGTACTTCAGTAGTGTTTGCATGATTGAGTTGATTACCAGAGCCCAATTGGAAATAAGTAGACTCAGACAGGTTCCAAGCCAATTAGAAAAGCTCTGAAACATGATGAACAGTGTATTGACTGTAAAAACATTATTACATAACCTCAAAGGGATTAGCTACATGGTATCATATAACAATATTTGGTGTATACATACAACAGACACAAAATAAAATATGAACCAGTAGACCATAATAAAGATGATTTGCAAAACCAAGGGAGTAGCAGAAATGTTAATTTTGCTGAAAATAGTTAAAAGCAGCAATCCAAAAATGTAACCACTTGAAATGAATATCATACATGTCTAGAGAGTTCTAAGAACAAGATTCAGCTTCATAGGGTTACCTGTGTTCGAGAAGATTGTCCCAGTCCACATCTTCAACACAGGAAGCATCCAAGTTATAAAGTCTGCAAGTATAAATAGATTACATAAACAAGCTTCTTTGTTTTGAAAATTTGGAGGAGGCCACATAAAAAATTTCACTAATTTTGATGAATATGCCAGAAACTCAGAATATTCCATCAAAACTAAACATGCTCAAAACCTGATTTAGAAACTTGGATGAATCAAGGAAGGGCCCAACCATAATTTTCTTAAAACCAACCAAAACTCAATCAGATAAAGCCATGTTAATTTGATTGAGTTGGTTCGATCCAAAACCAGTTTAACACCATATCATATATTGAGTAAAGGGTTGGGTAAAATAATCATAAAAAAGTGCAATTCTGTCAGTTTGATAACTGCCCATTCAAATTCTCATTAATTCACCAACAAAAAATGTAGAAATTTAGAATTTTACTCCATCCATGTAGCTATTACTTAATTGTAGTAACGTATTAAAATGCAAGTAATGCAGGATATTAAGCACTGATACCAAAACTGATGTAGGGCAGTTTAGGGCTGTATTATCCTGCTAGCATAGGCCCAAAATATTAGTGCGGAAGCAAGGACAGAAATAGATGATGTAAAACCAAGTGTAGAGATTCCCAAATAACTTCAACCTTAGAAGACAGTTAGGGAAAGAAACAGGAGAGAGAATCAAACCAGAAGAATTAAAAAGGAATAGAAGTGGAAAAGGAGGAAATTAGAAGAAGAGAGCTGTTTAAGTTTCTGGAAAATCTGGAGTAGATTGGTAAAATTACCAAAATAGCCCTGTATACGCATCAGAAAATTATGAAATTTTACAAATACTTTAAATATACCTATTAAGGAATATCCATGCAAAAAATCAAGTGATTCTAATAACTAAAAGTATATGAAACATATAAAACATAAGTTAGTTTGCAGTATACTTTTAGACAGACAACCTTAAAACAGACTAGAGTTTCTTATCAGAAACTTAGAAACTTAGCAAAACAGAGAGGATTAAAAGGGAGTTTGAAGGATTAGAAGGATGATCGGTTGGGGAAGAAAAGCATAAACCCTGTACTAATGGAGGGGGCGATTTTAATAGAAAAATACCTGAGATTACCTTAAGCCTTTGAAGAGCACTACCTGTTG
Organism: Platanus orientalis; assembly: GCA_025762735.1. Lineage (NCBI taxonomy): Eukaryota > Viridiplantae > Streptophyta > Magnoliopsida > Proteales > Platanaceae > Platanus > Platanus orientalis. Next base: position 15,560 of record JAOXJP010047753.1, read on the forward strand.
TAGGGCTTGATTTCAGCAACTTTAGGATTTTATTATGATTATTCTGTCCAGCCGATAGGGTATGGATGTCAGCAAGAAGTTAAAAACCATATAGAAAGAAGAATAATAGAGGGAAGAAGAAAAAGAAGGTAGAAGAAAGAATCAGAAGTAAGAAGAGAGAAGAAGAAAACCCAACAACTACAGCTGACTGGGAGGGGAAGAAGCCTAGAGATTCTAAGGGCCACCGCCAATAGAGGAGAGAGAGAAAAACCCAATTTCAATTCATTAATTCATAGCAACCCAATACAAAAACATGCAGCCCTATATACAGGCTCACAAACTCAAGAAATAGCAAGAAACCAAATTAGAAAATCCTAAACTACTAGCTTTACTAGTTACCTAAGACTTTCCTAAACCCAAAACTACTAAAACCTTGACTTTTTAAAAACAAAAACAACCAAAAACTTAGGGTAAAAAATATGCTCCGTCTCCTTGCCCACCGGTTTTATCCAACACCAACCTGGTGAAGGACACGTAGCCAAGGTTCAAAATGTCGGTGTCGGTGGAAATATCGGTCAGGCCAAAATAAGACATATATCGGAAATGTCGGAAAT
>JAOXJP010047773.1:0-30418 GCA_025762735.1 Platanus orientalis
GAGGGCCGGCCCAAATCACACTAGTTATATATATATATATATATATATATATATATATATATATATATATATATATATATGTATATAGGTCTCAAGCCTTGGAGCGAGCCATTGTGAGCCCAAGCACGACCCAAGCTTAAGGCCGGGCTTAAACTTGGGCTTAAGCATAGGCCCTTATCAGGCCTAAGCTTGGGCCAAGTCTTTTCAAGCCAATTTTTGGCATGGGCCAGGCTAAGTTGACCCTATGTCTAAGTATAACCCTATTTATAGTATCTATCAATACCCAAATTTTGACTTGGTTATACAGGAGAATTCAATAAACTCTGGGTAGCAACATCTAGGTCAAACTCAAGGTAACCTTGGTTTAGGAGGATAGAACCAATCATGATCCATGCACATCCCGAAGGCTTCCCCTCAAAATGACTAAAAACAAAAGAAATCCATAGGCCGGATCAGGCTCAAGGAAACCTCGGTCCAGAATCTACCTGACTTATGCACACCTCACAAGATTACCTAGACCGCATGAGGCTAGGCATAAACCCTAACGGTTTCCAAGACAATTGCAATCACAAGTGATATGGAAAACCGTACTAGAATCTGCTCCAAAACTGTCTAAGATCCTCAAGTCAATCCAAACACCCTAATTACCAAAAATGTGCAAATTCCAAGGATTCGTCCACAATAGCATTCAGCATGCAGCCAACAAACGCCTTCCGCCAAGGAAGCAGCCCCAACCAACACATGTCAAACACAAGAAAACCTTGACTTTTGAGTCAACCCAACACTCGGTAAGCAGAGGAATCCCTTCTATCGTTCTGATCTTCAAAAATGTCTTTCACAAAAGCCCCCCAACTGACCCGGAAAATCCCTAAAATCCTATTGTAAGTGAGGTACAACATTTTCCAGAATATGGTTTTGCATAAAACTCCATGTATAGTCATCAGACAAACATGCATGTCGTACTAATATCTTGAGAAACACAGGGGCTTCATGATACAACACAATGGAGAAAATAACAAAATTGATGTAGGATATCCCAAGAGGCCCAAATAATTGTTAAAGTATAAAAATGTGAAAGCAAAAGTTTTAAGAATTGAATTTAGCACTTCAAGTAGCCACAAAATAAGAGAAAAAAGAAGAATAGAATCACAAAAATAGATTTTAGAAGAATATAGAATAAAAAGAAGAAAAAAAAAAGAAAAAGACCCATAAGAAGTATTTTTGTAATTTTTGACAAAATCATAAAATTACCAAAATGCCCTTCTAATGCATCAGAAAATTCTAAAACTTTCCAAATCAATAGTACAGAGTTCAGAGGTTCTACAATTAAAATTTCATGATATTTGGACAAGTTTTGATTAGCCAAATCATGAAATTTCAAAAAACTCAAAGATTTCTTTAATGGAGGTTTAAAACAAAACAGTTGGGAATCTTTTAAAATTAATAGAGAGAGAAGAATGGGACCAAAGGGGAGATTAAGGGGATTAAGTGATTATCAAACCCTTAAAAAGAATTAGAGAAATAAGGATTCTTGAAGGGGTGATTTAAGCTATTAATATGTCTGGAAAATTCCGGTTTCCCTAAGGAAGAAGAAAAAGGTAGGACAATGAGAAATAAAAAGAGAAAGAGAATAAGAGAGAAGACGAAAAAGATAAGGGAGAAACCTGGGAAAGAGGAGGGAGCCTGCGGCTGCACCTTAGGGTGATGGAGTCTTACAAGTGCACTAGAAGTGCTACAACCCACGATGGAAAGAAATGGGAGCCTAGGGGATAGTGTCACTCTATGTGGAGATAGGATCAGCCCACGGCTGCCTTAGGGAACGCCCAATAACACAACTTTAATTCAATCTTCTTCATTGAAAATTATGGAAGAGGGGGTGACTTTTAATAGGCTTACAACCTTAAGAGTTCATAAAGTTTCTAAAATCCTAAACTTGCTTGCCAAGTATTTCTAAAACATAAAACTTACTAAAAACATACCTTTCCTGAATCTTAAACTACTAAAACTTAAAACTTTCTAAAACAAAACATTCTAAAAACAATATTCTCGTCATTCACTAATACCCTTTAGTAATTTGGTCATAACTTTCTTAAATCACCTCGGATTTCATTAAAAAGCTAACTGAATAACCTATCTAATGACACCAAAATCAAGCCAAAATGACAAGTTTTAACCGTAGAAAATTTAAGCTAAAATTTAGTGACATGATTACTCTTTAATAAAAAACCAACAAAACTTTGGTACTATTGGCTTTATTACATGGATACATAAAATAAATGTTTCCCCCTATAAGACCCTTACTAAACCCACATAACATTCTTGCTTAAATCTAGCTCTCTTGTGGGGCGGCACATACATCAATCTTGTATTATTGTCCACATCACTTCACTTTCTATGAAGAACCTGAACAACAATTTTACCATCTTATCCCTTTAATCTGCGATTGTACATTTCCCAAGAATTCCACATCATCACAATGCGATACCCTAGGCATATTGGAATCCATTTATGACAATGTCATTGCAATCGGAATGTTTAGGAGACCCAAAAAGCATTATAGGATTGCAGTGATCAGAGTCTTGCAGCCTACAAACCAAGCTTGATTGTCTGTGGCTCATGTACCACAAAAGACGAAACAAGGCTCATTAATGTCATATGATGCGTCATTGATGACGTGTGCATTAAATGCATCGATGACACCCGCATTAAACGCATCGATGACGCACACATTAATGACGTGCCATTGGCAAGGATAAGGGTTGTCAGCCTCTTATTGGCTGCTACTAATGCCCCTTTGACCAACCCATGAAGGGGTGACATGTGGCTGCCCTCCCTTGGAGAGTTCCCATAAAAATGCAAAATGTCCAAAATACCTCATCCCACATGTCAAGAGGGGATTGCATCATCCTCTCTTTCCCCATGGGGCCCTCTCCTTGCGACAAGAAGTGCACATTCGACGCCTCTCCCACCTCTCTAGTAGACCCACCAGTGCACCCATTTTGGCCTATAAATAGAACCCACCTCCCACATGGAAAGGGACCTAAAACATTAAAAAAAAGAAGAGGAGGCAGATAAAAGGAATTACCGGCCTTTTGACCGTTAGAATAGTTCCTACAACTTGGGAACAGTCGTCCTCTTCCCTATATCCATTATCATTTAACATCTCATATTTGGTACACTTGAATCCTCCCCACCCTGCTGCTGGTCCAGAGCTAAAGAAGAAGCAACTATACCCCACATACGAGCAACATATGCAGAGGTAAGTATCTTTGACCATTAATACTTTAATGGTCTCAACTAACCTCTGGTGAGGTGCGTGTGACAAGCATGGAACTCAAATGTAGAGCCCTGAATATAGAAAAAAGTAGCTATGGGGTTTGTAGAAACGACTCGATCGTTAAGGTATTCTAGACTGCACTTCGCAGCTGCTTGTCTAGAGCATTTGCTTGTCGGGCCCATACTGATCACTCCTCCTTGTTTTTAGAGCCCAATGTTTTGGTTGTGTATTTATGAATGTATGACAGCAAATGTGATGAGGACATGGGAGCAAGGTGGGACCCACACTTGGCCTTAGAGGGGTCTATGCATGAAGCGATTTATTGAAGATGCAAGGTTTAGCATGGATCATATAGGGGGTAACATTTATTTTATATGTCCATATAATAAGGCCAATAATGCCAAGATTTTGGTTGTGTTTTTAGAATAATCCCATTTTTTGTGTTTAGCCCACTATTTTAGATGGCAGAACTTACAATTTTGGCTTGATTTTGGTATTTTGAGATAGGTTATTCAATTACCTTTCTAACAAGACCAAGATTGTGCAAATCCGATATGATTTGGAAAAATTATGACCAAACTACTAAGGGGGTATCAATAAAAACCGGAATAATGTTTTTTTATTATAAAGTTATAAGTTTTAGTTGTTTTAATTTTAGAAAAATGAGTCTTTAGCTTTATAATTTAGAAAACTTGGCTAGCAAGTTAAGAATTTTAGGAAGTTCCCAATTTTGACAAGTTTTTAATTGTTTAAGCTTGTAAGTCTCTTTAAAGGCAACCCATTCCCATAATTTTATAAGAAATGAATGAAGAAATTGATGAATAAAGAATTTTTTGGCTTTCTAGCTCTTGGGTAGTGCGTTCTTCCTTTGTGAAGTCTAAAAATCAAGAATGGTTTTCCCCAAAGGTGGATTCCTTGGGTTTATGCGAGCTTGGTGGAGGCAAAGATCTCCTGTTTTGGGTTTAGAAAAGCTTCAAATTAGGTCTTATCATTTTTTTTTTTTTTTAATCTTTTCTTGTTTTCGCTACATCACTTTGAATTTTACTGATATTCTTGGCTATCACTTTACATCATCTTTGGTATCATATCTATTGTCCTACATCAAAATGTCTCTAAAATGTCCCAAATGAGTAAATGCTCAAGTCTGAGCATCTGTTCGTCGAGACATCCCAGACACATTACAACTACTTGTCCAGAGCATGTGCTCATTTAACCCATGCTAGTCAATTTTCTTCTTGTTTTTAGAACCTGATATTATGATTGTATAGTTGTGAATATGTATTTGGGTCACCATGGGAGCATGACAACAAAAGTCTTGGAAATGGCCAAACGAGTAGATGTCCAAGTCTAAGCATCTGCTTGTAGGGACACTCTAGATACATTGCAACTGCTTGTCCAAAGTATCTACCTGTCTGACCCATGTTGGTCACCTTTCTTCTTGTTTTCACAACCCGATATTCTGATTGTGTATTTATGAATATGCATATGGGTCATCATGGGAGCATGATAGCAGAGGTCTCTGAAATGGCCTAAGCGAGTGGATGCTCAAGTCTAGGCATTTACTCGTTGGGATATTCCAAACCCTTTGCAACTGCTTGTCCAAAGCATCTACCCATCTGACCCATGCTAATCTACTTTACTCTTGTTTTCAAAGCCTGAATTTTGACTGTGTAGTTGTGAATACGTATGTGGGTCATCATGGTAGCATGACAACAGAGGTCCCTCAAATGGCCCAAATGAGTAGATGTTTAAGTCTAAGCATCTGCTCGTCAAGACATTCTAGACACATTACAACTGCTCGTCCAGAGTATCTACTCGTCTAGTCACCTTTCTTCTTGTTTTAAAAGCCTAATATTCTAGTTGTGTATTTGTGAATATGCATGTGGGTCATCGTGGGAACAGGACAGCAATGGTCTCTGAAATGCCCCAAACGAATAGATGCTCAAGTCTAAACATCTATTTGTCGGGACATTCCAAACACATTGCAACTGCTCGTCCAAAGCATCAGCTCACGGGGATTGTATATGTAATTTTCTGCAATCTGTCCTAGTCCATAAAACAGTTGATTTGTACAGTATTGCTAACCCCCATCAAAGTATCAAAGTATAAAGCTAGGCGTATATGATACATAAGTTGTGGCACGTAAGTATGAGAGGAGCCTCCCCAAAAGGAGGGTGTGTTAGGGTGCCTAACAACTTTCCCAGCCACAACTAAATGGCTTACCCTAGTTTTTAGGCCAACCAGGCTAATGTTAGAGTCATTACACAGATCCCCAAAGATTAATTTTCGTGAAGGGATAAAATGGTGTCCAACTCCACCAAAAAAATAGAGTTGGTGGCGACTCCTAAGAGCCCTTAAAGACCATATGATGCAGCACAAAGCTCTGATACCAAAATTTATGTAGAACAGTAAAAGGGATACCAAATTTGAAGTAGGGTTGATGGTCAAAATAATGTGAAAGCAAGAAGGTAATTAAAATAGTCCAAAATTGAATCTTAACACACACCCAATTAGCAATAATTGTTGAGAATAGAAGAAAAGAATCGAATAGACAAAGAGCGAAGAATTTAGATAAAAGAGGGAGAAAAAAGGAAGAAAGAACCCATAAGGGTAATTTAGTAATTTTTTGACAAGCCCACAAAATTACCAAAATATCCCTGCTCATGCTTCAGAAAGTTCTAAAAAATTTCAAGGTGTTAGATGAATCTTAAAGTATTTCTATACAAAATTTCATCAAATTATGATAAGTTTTGATATAGAAAATTATAAAAACTCAAACCTGCTATTTTTCTTAAATGGAGTTTCATAAACCAATGAAGAATCTTTGTTCAACAACTCAGTCCTTGATGGTATTGATAGCAGTACCGTAGATGTAGATTGAAAAGGAGATAAAAGAGGTAAAAAAAAAAGGAAGAAGGAAGAGAGAGAACAAATGATAGAAAAAACTAGGAAAAGAAGAAGGTAAAAGATGAAATAGAAGAGAGGAAGAAAACGATAGCGACTAGGGAAGAACCCTAAGTTCCACAAGGTTAAACCATGGAAAATGGAGAAAATGAGGAGGAATAAAACCCAAACAAACAAAAACTTTAATTCAATAATCCAAGGCTACCAATACAAAAACATGAAACCTTTACATAGGCTCAAACACTAAGAAAAGAGCACGAACTAAAATAGAAAGTCCAAAATTAACTAGCCTACTTGCTACCTAAGACTTTCCTAAGCTAAGACTACTAAAACACTGTCAAAATTAAGGCCATCTAGAGAATTTCGTCCAACACTCCAAAAGGGCCCCACTTTGACTTGTTAACACACTAAAAATACTAAAATATACCTGCCAACAATGTCTTTTTACAGAAATACCCTTGGACTAAAAAAACCTAAATTACCCGTGGCACTATTGACCTTATTGCAAGTATACCCCACCCTTAAAACACTTAAACTAACCCTTCTTTGGCCCCATCTTGATTTGATTCTTTTATGGATTAGCACATAAGATAACCTCTTGATTATGTCCGCATCACCTTAGACCCTAGCACAAGTGGGGGAAGAAGCCGTGCGAAGGGGTGTGAAATCCCTGATGCCCACAGTATCTGAATTCTCAGAAGAAATTAATTGCTCTCCATACCAAGCAGAGTACTTATCTACATGAGTTTACCTTTGTTCTCAAGTATAGAGCAAGAGTGGCGAACAAAGTTGTCAATCCTTTTAAGTCAAAACAGGTTCATTTGTTGGTTTCTATAACGGAGGTGCTTTTCTTAGTTAAGAAAAACGGGATTACGTCACTAATCCTAAATTTGGTACCATATATGCAAAGATTAATCAGGGACAGCTAGCTAATCATCCAAAACTATGTATCCAAGACAATTTCCAATTCAGGGGAACTAAGCTATGCTTGCCTAATATGTCTCTTAGGGAATAGAATACATTGGAAAACATTTTGATAGGGACCAAACAGTCAATAAGAGTAAAGATAGACTCTTCAGGCTTGGTTTAAGGCATCATGTGGTGCAAACCATATAGTGGTGCTACACTTGTCTACTAACAAAGGGGAGGACAAAGAAGACACAAGGTTTTATACGCCATTGCCCATATAACATGAGCCATGGCAAGACTTGAGTTGGACTTTGTTTAAAGCTACCCAAGACCATACAAGGCTATGTTTCTATTTATCTGGTGATTATGGAGTACTTTCTTCCTTGCAGCAAAACGTTTAATGCAGGTTGTCAGATTGTTCTTTCTTAAGGTAATTCAACTACATGGCTTTGGTGTTGCTAAGATTATCATATTTATAAGTTATTTAGAGGATTTTACAAAAGCATATGGCTTTAAACTTCAGTTTTTAGTTCCTATCATCCACAAACAGATGGACAAACTAAAGTGGTTAACAGGAGTTGGGGAATTTGTTGTTGTGCCAAGTGGGCGATTATGTGACTGGGAGGGATCACACTCTTCCCATGGCTGAGTTTTCTTATAATAACTCAGTTGACAGGACTAATGGACACAGCCCATTTAAGGCACACAACCAAATGAACTAATTCCTTTTAAATTGAGGCATGTCATAGTAAAGAAGCCGAGGTTTTCACTTGGTACAAAGGGTTACAATTGGGGGAAGATAGCTGCTAGTAATGAGTCTTTTAATACTAGAGCTGATTCTCATCACATATTTGTCGAGTTTGATGGAGGTTGATATGCTGATGGTACACATTAGGCCAAAACGGTTTCTATGGAAAAATTCAAGAAGTTTCATTCCAAGAGCATAGGTTCTTAAAAGATTTTAAAGGTCAATGCTGATGCCAATGTCCTAGAGTAATTTGATGTTTTTTGGCAGTAGTCCTATCTTCAATGTAGAAGACTTTACCTTGTATCATGGTCACCATGAGAATAAGAGTTATGAAGAGTAAGCTATCAAGCTACCAGTTATCACTAAGGTCAAGGAGGAGATTGCAGATGTCCATGATGATCAAATAGTTTCTACTAAAAGTGGCAGTTACCAAAATTTTTGGTTTGATGGAAAGGACAATGCATACCAAATAGTACATGGAATGCAATATTGATGTTAATTTCCAGATGGTCAACCCTGATTACATAAGCATTATCATTTCCTAAACTGGTCAAAGTCAAGTTCTTTCAAGCTAGGGAGAGTTTATAGAGATCAGACCAAGCATAGGACCATGACTGCAAGTCGAATACCTGGTGGGGCCCACATAGGTATCAATGGACCCAATTGAAGTTGCTATCATGTTCAGAAGCTTAGATATTGATGCAGTGGGCTGCCAAGGGATTGGCAATGATTCCCTGCTGATATGGGCCCCAAACAGTAGCTAAAACAATAATTTAGAAGAAGAAAAGAGACAAGAACTCAATTCTGGAAAATCTGGGGCATGGGTGAAAATAACCAAAATACCCCTGGCCATGCATCATAAAATTCTGGGCTCTGACAAGGTACTACTTAGGTCTATGAGACACCTCTATACCAAATTTCACTTAATTTGGATTAGATTTGATATGTGAAATTATATGTGCAAGTTGCTGCTGTAAATTGGAATGAAAGAACCCACAGGGCCACAATCCATAATCGAAAATTGAATCAAGAACCTAGGAAATCAAAAGAGAATCAAGAGGCGTTTGTAAGGTTTGAAAGGAAAGAGAATAGTGAACAAAACCCCTACAAGAAATCACAAAAAGATCTAGTCTAGGTAGGTGCGATTTTCACTATTTATGGACTCAAGAATTAAAACAACAAGTAAGGCTAGGTTTAGGTTCAAGAACTATATGTATATGCAGAATTGTTGCAAGGAGATTTAAAAAGAATTTAGATAAAACAAAAAAGAAGTAAATGGGAAAGAAAAACCTGATCAAAGAAGTGCCTTAGGGTCCCTTTTGACAGGGGCGATTTGCCATATACGCTGCCCAAATTTGGTCTTGTTGTGTGTAGGATGAAGTTGCAGGAAATTTCATCAAGAATCTCTTCTTGGTTGTAACCCACAAAGCAATCAGATGTCTAGAGCTTGTTTACAGGTTGTAGGTCTCAAGAAAACCCAACAAGATTGAATCTTGAAAGGTTCTTAACGGATTCTTGGCGGTTCTTTAATGATAGAATAAAGAAAACAACAAATAAATTCAATCAGAAGAAGAAAGAAAGAGAAAGAGAAGATATGTTATGTAGAGAGAGAGGAGAGAACAACCCACTCATGGGTTTCTTGATCAACTTCTTTATTTCCAACATGTCAACTGATTTACAACCTAGCAACCATCCTTTATATATTTGGAACCCATTAGACTCCTAAACCAAATAGGACTCCAACTTCCTAAACTCTTTAAAATAACAAGAAACCACCCCTTGGCTTATAGCCTTGTTAAAAAATAGTCCCCAATAAACCCACAAACCCTAACATAAAACCCAAATAATGAAAATAAAAATAACCCTAAATAAACAAACCCTTTTATAAATGACCCTGAGCTATCACATTCCATCCACAAGGTCTATTCCATTTGGGCGTAGCCTAGGCTTCCAAAGAGGGTATGGCCTTTCTAGCCAAGATAGGGTTGTTCTATCACTCATATCTCATATATGGAGATAATAAATATTTTTAGCCTTTTGAGGTCCATAGAAAGAGCACCCATACATTTCTATTCTCCTAGTTAGGGAAGGAAACCAACTCATGTGGAAGTTTCTTTTGGCTAGAAACTTGCCAAAAACCCAACAATCTCCACCTTGGTATGCTAGCAGCCACCTTGTAGATTTTCTGTTGAAGTTAGCTCCACCTATATCTCAACCAAGACATAGAATCTACGACATGTACACAACACTCCATTTGGCCTACATTCTGAAACCACCTTGGAGAAAACATGTACTTGTCCTTCTCAGTGAACTTTACGCTATATATGCCTGGAAAGCTGGAACGCACATCCACCTCAAACCTGAATCATATTTTGTTTGCTATCACCACAAACAACCAATAGCCTTAAAAAACCACCGCTACACATACTATCGAATCAATTCGGTCTTGACACCATTCGACTCGATCATAACATAGCCAATGCAAACGTGTAGTTGTCCTAAGTCAACTCCAAAGAGGGACCTTGATCTATTATAACCGCAAGAATTGTCTTGCCATCGTTTGACACCTTGAAACCCATAACACTTCTCTTTGTCCCAATGCGAAAAAATCCTATACAAGCGCTTGTTATTCCATGCACCCCATTTCCCACTCCCCATCATGATCAAAGGAATATCATCAATCACCGTACTCCCCATCAAACGATACAAACCATCACACTTTTCTCCCTTCATTAGGTATAAACAGCCACATTTGATTTTCATGGCTCCACATGTAGTTGAATACCTTTAACCCATGAAATCCAACCGGCCTAGTAATATCAAATTCCTTCCCATCTATAAAACATGTATCACACCACCCAAAGTACGAACCATTCCAAACATCTTGATATTCACCATCCCAACATCCATGACAACACAAGTGGATCTGTCACCCAAAGAAACAACACTTTTCTTCTCTAGAAACATTTCAAAATATTCTTTGCATATATGAACTGGACAACTTGAATCTAATATCCATTTATCACAAGAAAAAATGTCCATACCTTTAGAGACTGTGAGAACATCTCCAATGTAATTCTCATGTTCTTCTGCCAGTGTTGTATTAAGACTGTCATTTTTCTTTCTGTCAACACGTTTTGGACAATCCCTCTTAATGTGGACATATTCCTTACAATAGAAACACTACACATTGCTTTTTTCGACAGACTTAGACCTAAACCTATTATTCTCAAATACCCTTACAGATGACATTCCTTTGTAATTTTCTACCCAACTAACCATCATGACTTCCTTCAAAATTTGGTCTCCTTCTAATCCTTCTAATCTCATAGATAGAAGTGATGTCATGACATCTTTTAAGCTTACTGTATCGTTTTTTATTAGTAACATTGTCACCAAGTTGTTGTAAGAATCAGGAAGCAAGGTAAGAAGTAAAAAGGTCTTGTCTTCTTCTTCCACCTTAACATCAACTTTGTACAGTTGATCCAAGAGCTGGTTGAACACGTTTAAGTGCTCCAATAGATTCACACCTACTACCATCTTTAGCCCATAGAGTTGATGCTTCTAATATAGCTTGTTGGTGATTCTTTTCCATATCGAGTTTTTCCAACTTCTCCCACAAAACCAGAGTCAAATCTTCATCCATAATGTTAAACAATACATTATCTATAAGACTAACAAATCATGCTAACTGCCCCCATCTCTATGTATTTCCAATCACCATCCTGCATCTCCTTAGACTTGTCTCTCTTTCCCTGCAACGCCTTGTAAAACCCTATTGTACTAGCAAATCCTTTAGCCTTCTTTGTCAAAAAGTAAAACTACATTTTCCATCAAATTACTCCGAAGAGAATTAACCAATGGAAGCCTTTATTGCCACCATGAATCAGTGGCTCTAACACCAGTTGTTGGTATAGTGGAAACATCCTGATTATTCCACGTGATGGGATGCAAGCCTAAAACCACTCACAATCTATGCAATAAAGAATAAAGCAGCAAAAAACAAATCAACAATCACACAAAACGATGATTTTTATATGATTCAGCCAAGACGCCTACATCCACGGGAAGATCCATTCTTCACAATCTAACTCGTTCGTTGCATTGCCACATATGTTGGTGCCTACATCTAGCATAATTATGTAGTTGGTCTTCCTTATTTGTATCACCTGCATTTTTGGTGTATCTTGTTCTTTATACTAGATGATCATAATACTAAAAGTAGTTATTTACTATCAAATTCTAGCATATATATACACTAAATAAGTTTTTTTTCTATGAATGTTTGGTGTATCATTGCATCCTAGTGTTTCCTTACATTTCTAATTGTTTCTAGCATTCCTTCAGAACCCTCAATAGGATCGATATGTAAATACAAATCGGTCAATACTCATTAGAAGTTATTCAATACAGATCAATACATTAGTACACATTAGGAATATAGGGAACAGGATTTCGTTCGGTGTTAACACAGGTGCTTTGGTGTGTTTTTGGAAAGACATCTGGTGTGGTGGAGTCTCTCTAGCGAAAGCCTATCCAGAGATTTATGAACTGGCAGCTAAAAAAGAGGGATCCATGTTGGACCAGTTGTCATTTCCTAAAGAGCTTAGGCTCTAAAATCTTTTTCTTCAGCGTTGCCTACATGATTGGGAAGTAGGCCCAATTACTAGCTTGTTGCAATGTCTAGATGGGGTTCAACTAGGCAGTGTCGATGAGGACGATAGGCTGGTCTAGGTTAAAGGGAAGTCAATTATGTTTTCGGTGAAGTCTGACTCACTTGAAGCTCCTAATCCTATATCCCTCCAAGACAAAATCTTGTGGAAGACTAAGCTCCCTTTTAATGCAAGAAAGCCTAGGGAAGCTTGTTAACTCCTGCAAGTAATGGGCCAAAATTTAACCTAATAGTATTATAAAACAAGGGAATATCAAGCTATGATAGAATCTGGACAACAAGTAGAAATTACCAAGATAGCCCCATAGGATAATTGAAATTATATAAAATGTAACAGGCTAACAAAGGGTGATGAGGGAACAAACCTACAAAATTTCAACCCAAACTGATATATAAAAGTATATAAAAAGTATGATTTACCCAGTTGTTCCAAAAATCCAACAACAAGACTTAATAGGATTGAGTTTAAGGTCGACAGAAAATCAACCAGCACAAAAAGGATTCAAATGGATTTAAGGGCCTTCCATACCTTATCTAATGGGGAACAAAACCTTGCAAAGAGACCATTGAAAAGCGCTCTCCTAGTAGGGGCAATATGGGCAGAAAGTCAACCCAGAATTCTTCTGCAGCCGATGGCTTTATATGACAGTACAAAGACTGTTATATCAACAGATCCTTGATTCTTTTAGGTTTCAAACTTCAGGATAATAGGTACACTCGTCTCTGGTGGACAGTATCAGATAAAGACCAGAAATAACAAAGAGAAGAAGAAGAAAAAGAAGAGAACCAATCAACACCAATCAATTGGAATTTGAAGCACCGACCCCTAGAAGAAAATTACAGCACAAACCGTGAGAGTAAGTATAAAAACCCCAATTTTATTTTATCAATAATGTCCCCTTACATGTCATGGGTTACTTCTTATATTAGACTTCATAGCAGAAAATTTTAGCAACTTCCCAAAATAGAAGCTCCTAAACTACTTTAGAATTTACTTACTAATAGGACTCCTTAAAAAAAATTAAAAAATTCTAACTCCTACTCTAGAGATGTTGACCAGCTCTCTCATGGGCCCCACATGTTGACTTATTGACCCTAACTAAAAGACAAAAGAGGCGATCTCGACCAGCACTTTATTCCCCCTACAATAACCCCAAAATATCCCTGGTCTTTGGCCTTATTACAAAATTACCCAATACCTAAATAATACCTATTCTACACTTATTTTTCCAGCTCTATTTTCTTGAATTCTTCTTTGGCAATGGTTTCCATAAGGGTTACTTCTTGTCTAGCCAACCTATGGCTGCTACATCAATCCTCCCCCGCCCCCACCTTAGAAAAACTCAACCCCATTGAGTTTTGGAGGCGGACCAAGAATGCCATCACTGCAAGAATGAACGCGCTAGAAAAAAGATCCTACCATTCTCTTAAGCTTCAAAGTGGGCAAATCTTGAGTTAGCATCATCTTCATCTCGTAATTATGATACTACAAGGTATAAATGTTGTTGTACCCACCATGTTCAACCTTGTCATAAAGTCATGGTTGACCCAATAAGAAATGGCATACTTTGAGAGGAAGTACATCACATTGCACTATGTCAATAAACCCACCAATCAAATAGATAAATAAACATCTCATGGACTTTGAGACTGATATTATTAACCCATGCAACCTTGTATGGATTTGGATGGGGCTCAGTCTTCAATCCCAACTTCCTGGCAGCATCTTCAGAAACTACGTTAGTACAACTACCTTCATCAATTACCATAGAGCATAGCTGACCATCGCAGCGAACCCAGGTCTGAAAATGTTGTTCCATCTCCAATCTTCCTCCTTATTGTCTTCACATGTGGTCAATAGAGGACGGAGCGCATAGAATGGTTGTTCCCCTTCAGGTTCACTAACATCATCCTCACTTCCCTGTTCTGCTTCCAAGATGATAGATGCCACATGTTGTGATATATTAGCATTCTCCATCAAGGGTTGTTTGTTGAAAAGATCCATGACACGATTTGGGTAGTGAGCTGAAAAGTGTTCAAAACCTTGGCAATAGAAACATTGTACACCACCCTTGCATTTGGGTGCTACACTCTCATTTCTTTTAGCTCATGGAGGGGTAAAGCTATGTGTTGGCCTTGATGAGGCTAAAGAAATACCACTAGCTGGTGGTCTGTTTGCAATGAGCGCAAAAGTGTTCAAAACTTTAGCAATAGATACATTGAACACCACCCTTGCCTTTGGGTGCTACACCTTCATTGCTTTTAGCTCATGGAGGGGTAGAGCTATGTGTTGGCCTTGAAGAGGCTAAAGAAATACCACTAGCTAGTGGTTTGCTTGCAATCTTGCCACTAAAAGACCCACTGAATGGTTCTTCAATCTTATGAAAGCCTTCGCTGAAAACTTTCTTGTAGGGTACTCTTTTCAAGTTTTCTTCATTCTGGTATGCCACATGTATTGTATCATCCATAATAGGTAGACATATAGGCAAGAGTTGTAGAAATTTGTGGTTGCAGCCTTTGTCAGTGCATAGCCACCATTATCTCCTCATCCCACTCAAAGTCTGCACAAGTGGCCAAGTAGTAGAACTGACTAGTGTATTCCTCCACAGTTACAGTCCCTTGACGCAATTGTGTAATGGTACTTCTTGTTTCTAATCTGCAGGTAGAAATCTCATTTTCAAAGCCACTTTCATCTCCTCCCAACTCCCAAGTTCGTAACACACTGAAGCCCAATCTAGGATGATTATCCTTGTGTTTCATCCACAACATTCTTGCTGTCCCTTTGAGTTTGGCTTTAGCAAACTGAAGTTTACGCCCTTCAAGAACGTCATACCAGCAGAAGAAACACCCCATACTATGCAACACATCAAGGAACAAGTCCAGATTATGATCTCCTTGGAAATCATGCACCTCCAACCTAGCATTTCTATCAACTTCATGATGGAAAGCATCATCATTCCATCTTCCATATCCATGAGTTTGAGGAACTTGTGTAGGGTGCTGAAAATCATGCCTATGGGCCATGTCTCTTCCCACAGGAACCACTTCATGCTGATGCTGATGTGCCATATTAGAGTATCACTAGGGTGGATAAACATTGTCTGGACCCAAAGGTGGAACAGGGCCTGAATTAGATGAACCCACACCCATGGTAGGCTCTCTTTCATTGCCTTCATTCCCTAGGACAGCAGAAACTAACATGTCTATGGAAGCTAGCATATTCTCCATTTGACCTTCTAATTTGTCCATCCGGGAAATCAATTGACCCACATCTTTCTTTGTAGATTCAATTTCTTGAGAGTGTGCTTCAACTTTAGATGTTAATTCTACATTGGTGACCATGGTACTGCTATAAGAGAATATCAATAATATACAGGAGGAACCTGCCTCCTGATACCAAATAATGCAGAAAAGCCTCGGGGAGGCTGTTAACTCCTACATGTAATGAGCCCAAATTTGACCTAACAGTACTCAAAAACATGAGAATATCTAGTTGTGACAGAATCTGGACAGGGAGGGGAAATTACAAAAATATCCCTATAGGATTGTTGGAATTGTATGAAATTTAACAGGCTAACCGAGGGTAGATAAGGGAACAAACCTACAAAATTTCAGCCCAAACTGATGTATAAAAGTATGATTTACCAGACTGTTCTAGAAATCCAGAAACAAGACTTGGAAGGATTGAGTTTAATGTTAACAGAAAATCAACAAGCACAGAAAAGAATCAAATGGATTTAAGGGCCTAAGCTACCTTACCTAATGGGGAACAATACCCTGAAAAGAGACCACCGGAAAGCGCTCACCTAGTAGGAGCAATATGGGCAGAAAGTTAGCACAGAATTCTTATGCAGCCAATGGCTTCATGTGACAATATAGAGACTGTTATATAAGCAGATCCTTGATCCTTCTAGGTTTCAAACTTCAGCACAGTAGGTCCACTCATCTATGGTGGAAAGCAGCAGATAAAGACCAGAAAAAATAAAAGAAAAAAGAGAGGAGGAAGAAGAAGAGGAAGAGAACCAATCAACACAAATCGATTGGAACTAGAGGCACCAACTCCTAGAAGAAAATTACAGCATCAACCGAGAGAGTAAGGATAAAAACCCCAATTTTATTTTGTTATCAATAATCTCCCCTTACATGTCGTGGGTTACTCCTTCTATAGACTTCGTAACAGAATATTCTAGCAATTTCCCAAAATAGAAATTCATAAATTACTTTAGAACTTACTTAATACTAGGACTCCTAAAAAAAAAAAAATTTTTTAAAACTTACAACTCCTATCTCCAGAGAGGCTGTCGACCAGCTCTCTAGCCCCACGTATTGACTTATTGACCCTAACTAAAAGACAAAAGAAGTCCTATCGACCAACACTTTAGTCCCCCCTACAATTACCCCAAAATATCTCTAGCCTTTGGCCATATTACAAATAACCCAATACCTAAATAAAACCCCATTCACCCTTATTTTCCAGCTCTCTTTTATTGAATTCTTCTTTGGTTGTGGCTTCCATAAGGGTTGTCTCTTGTCTAGGCTATGGTTGTTGCATCACCTTCAAAAATTGTGTTCTTGCTTTGGGTTGTTCTTTGAGGTAAGGTGTTACAAATTGACAACCTTAAGGCTCACGGATTCCAAATGCCAAGTCATTGCAGCCTTTGCAGAAGCGATGAAGAATCGATTAGCCACCTCTTCCTCTTTCACCTAGTCTCCTCCCAACACCCAAGTCTGGTCGTTCTTTACGCAAAGGAGTTGGGTCATGACGAAATCCATGCAGATAATGATTGACATTTGAAGCCAGGTTACCATGTGTGACTTTTCCCCAAGGAGACATAGCCTCTGAACTGCATCCCTTCTCTAATCGTTTGGTCTGTTTGGAAGGAGAGAAATGCTTGGGTCTTCGATGGGATTGCAGCGGTGGACCACAAGCTTCCGGAGAAAGCTCTATCCTCGTTATCCTGTTGTGTTTCTCATCTCCCTCAGTTCAAATCCTTGAAGTTTCATGATTGAATTTTTGAGTGGGATTCTATTGCCTTTAGCTAGTTTTGTGATGTAAGATATTAGGGAAATTAATATTCCTACACTTAATCAATTAAAACAAGCTAAAAAGAATGTTTTTTGAAATTAAGGAATATTGAAAATTTAAAGAAAGTATTCAAGAAATCAAATCTTTAAGGAAATTAATCAAGAATCAAAGAAACTAATTCAAGAAGGATTGGATTATCAAAGGGAAGCAAAAAATCTAAAAAAATTAAATAGAAATCAAGAAAAGAATGCAAAAGATTCAAGAATTGGGAAACCTTCAAAAAAACCCTAGATTTTTTGTTTAGGAATTGGGGCGTTTGATGTAGATAAATGTCTTATGTAATGGGATGAAGGATCCTAGAGGGAATTAAGTGGATGTGAAGATTTGGAGAAGTAATTAGAAAAAAAAGTGTTTGCTGAAAATTTTCTAGAATTCAAGAAAAATGTTTAAAAAATGTGAAGAACAAGAAAAAAAGAACGGAGGAAGTGAAGGATAATGTGTAGGAATAAAAACAATTATAAAAAAATGTAGAAGAAGTTCTAAAAGAGAATAAAGAATTTTCTGCAGAAAAAAGAAAGAAGAAGAAAGGTGGAAGATGATGGAAATTAGATAAAAGAAAAGAAGAAGAAAAATCAAGAAAGATGGAACTCACCTTAAAGGCTTAAACCATGAGGAAAAGAGAAGGATAACCAGGCTAGTCATGTGCTTCCAAACAAATCCAAATCTATTATTTCTCAATTGATCGCACAATTAGTTCTTTAAGAGTTAAAACCTAATTATAATTAAAAAAAAAAACAAAATTGGACTAAAATTGAACCAAAATACCACTCCCAGCAGTCAGCCCAGAAAAACTCAAAAAAAATTCTTTAAAAAATTTGAAAACATCCTAAAACACTCCTAAACTTCCCCTATTTCAATTCCAACTTACTAACAACTTTTTAACTTAGCTCTAATGGCCTTATTACATTCAAAATCACTAATTAAAGCTTCTAAAAAATAGAAAATAACATAAAACTAAGGCACTAATGGCCAAGACAGCAAGTGGTCTTTTTCATTACTCCTTTAATCTTCGGCTTAGGCTACCAAAGACTATAGGTCCTCTCTACCCATTGCATTGCCACCACATCAATTATCCCCCTCTAAAAAGAACTCAACTCTATTGAGTTCGGGTGAGGTCCAAGTATGCCATCTCCTCCTAGAACTCTATGGGGTAGGTAGGAACCCACAGTCTTCTTTAGCTTTAGGTCAAGGACATTTGGACACGGTACCATGGTGATCTTCTTCCCATGCTGAAAATAATGTGTTCTTGAAGCCGCAATGCTAGACCTTCTTGTCATATAACCATGGTCTTCCAAGTAATATATGACATATCTTAAGAGACATTACATCACATAAAACCCGATCAGTAAACCCTCCAAGTGTATAAGTGACTAAACACCGCTCTTGGATTTAAAGGTTGATGTTGTTCACCCATGCCACTTTGTAAGGTGAAGGATGTGGTTCCATCTTTAGCCCTAGCTTCTTGCATGCTTCTTCAAACACAACATTAGTGCAACTCCCTCCATCTATCACAAGTGAGCATAACTGATCATTGCACTTAACTCAGATCTGAAAAATATGGTTACACTTCCAATCCTTAGTCTTCTTGACCTCTCTAACCGCTAAGAATGGACGCAAAACACAAGCAAACCTCTCATCCTGCTCTAACCGATCCTCTGCTTATGCTAATGATTGCTCTACCTCAAGAACTATTTCCTCAGTCGGCTTATAAATTTCCATCTTAAGGTCATCATCCTAAGGATGTTGTCTATCAAATAAAGCCACTACTCGTTAAAGACATTGTGCATACAAGGGGCTAGTAGTCCTACACTAGTAACATGGTCGTCTACCTCCCTAGGTAGAAGACTTTGACTGTCGTGCTCTAAAAGGTGAAGAAGTCTTACCTGGCCTAGATACTATTGTAGTGACCCCACTAAGCTGCGGCCTAGGTGTTGGTCTACTCATAAAACTGCCATAAGTTTGGCTTACCACTCTAGAAGAGCTATTAGAAAAATCGTCTTAGGTTGAACTTCCCTTTTGCCTTCCTCTATCTGATAAACAACTTGAACAGCATCAAGTGTCTACAACATCGCATAATGCAACCCTGTTGCAATTTATGGACGCAAACCACGCTGATACGTAGCTATCACTATATCATTGTCCCACTTTGTCTTGGAATGCGCCATCAAACGATAAAACTGAGCGGTATAGGTCTCAGTTGATGTAGTACCCTACTGTAGATATGTAAGCTCCAAATGCGCCCTTTGTCTATAACCAAGGATCGAACCTTCTCTTCATGACTACTCTCAAATCTTCTCAATATCTCTGGACACCAAGTCCTTTATGTTCTTCCTTATAATTCTCCCACCATATGCACGTTGTATCCTTAAGTTTGGCCTCTACAAACTACAAATGCCTCCCTTCTGAAATATCATGCCAAGAAAAGAAAGACTCAATGTTGTGTGATGCAGACAACATTATACAACTTACGTATATGCCACTACATAAGAGAGCAAGGTTCAAGTCTTGTGTTATGTACGGGTTCTTTTAATCATATAAGGGGTGGGTTAATTTTGTCATAAGGCCAATAGTGTCATGGCTAGTTTAGTTTTGGGGGGTTTTAGTTGTAATCCCGTTTTTCACTTTGGACCCAATTTTTCTATGGTCAAAACTTGACTTTTGGCTTGATTTTGGTGTCATTAGATAGGTTATTTAGTTACCTTTCTAAGAAGACCAAGATTGTACAAATCCGAGGTGATTTAAGAAAGTTATGATCAAATTACTAAGGAGTGTCAATAAAAACGGCAATAATGTTTTTCAAATAGTCTTAAGTTTTAGTAGTTTTATTTTTTAGGAAAGCAAATTTTAAAAAGTTCTATGTTAGAAAACTTGGCTAGCAAGTTTAGGATTTTTAGGAAGTTTCTAATGTTAACAAGCTCTAATTGTTTAAGCTTGTAAGCCTATTTAAAGATAACCTTTCCCCATAATTTGATAGTGAAGAATAAAAAGTTCTTGAAGATTTGAGTGTTCCCAAGGTGTGGCTGTAGCCATGTTCTTCTTCTCTAAGGATTGATGCCACTCATGGCTCCCCTCTCTTCTTCTTCCATAGGTGTAACTGCAAGCTCCCTTTCTCCTTCAAGGTATATCTCTATTCTTTTTCTTTATCTCTTAGTTTCTTCCTAAGTTTATATTTCTTTCCATATTATGATGAGAACATGCTAGCAAGGTGGGACCCCCACTTGGCCTTAGTGGGGTCCACGCATAGAGCGATTTATGGAAGATGCAATGTTATATGGTTTAATAAGGGTCTTATAGGGGGTAATGTTAATTTTATGTGTCCATGTAATAAGGCCAATAGTGTCAAGATGTTGGTTGTTTTTTTTAGAATAATCTTGTTTTTTATGTTTACCCCACTTTTTCAAATGTTAAAACTGTCATTTTGGCTTGATTTTGGTGTTTTTAGATAGGTTATTCAGTTACCTTTCTAACAAGACCAAGATTGCACAAATTCAATGTGACTTCGGAAAGTTATGACCAAATTCCTAAGGGCATGTTAGTAAAAACAGGAATAGTGTTTTTTTTATAAATTTTTAAGTTTTAATTGTTTTAATTTTAGGAAAATAAGTTTTTTAGTTTTATGTTTTAGAAAACCTGGCTAGCAAATTTAGGATTTTAAGAAGTTTCTTATTTTAGCAAGTTTTTAATTATTTAAGGTTGTAAACCTATTTAAAGACAACCCTTCCCCATGATTTTACAATGAATGAAGAAATTGATGAATAAAGAATATTTTTGCTTTCGAGCTCTTGGCTAGTGTGTTCTTCCTTTGTGAAGTCTAAAAACCAGGAGTGGTTTTCCTAAAAGGTAGATTCCTTGAGTTTATTCAAGCTTGGTGGAGGCCAAGATCCCTTATTTTGGGTTTGAAAAAGCTTCAAATCAGGTCTTTATCTTTTTCTCCTTTCTTGTTTCAGCTACATCACTTTGAATTTTATTGATATTTTTTGCCATCATCTTTGGTATCATCTCTATTGTGTTGCATCATACTACTATCTTTTCATTCTTTCTATCATTATTTTTCTTTCTTCTTCTTTGTCCTTCTCTTAAAACCTCCGTTAAACAACCATTACTTTTTTTGAAATTTTTTGATTTGACCCATCAAATCTTATTGGAATTTTATAAAAAAAATTTAAGTATGGAACCCTAGAACACATCAAAAACAGCCATAAAAATTTCAGAATTTTTTGATGCATCAGAGGGGCATTTTGATATTTTTTGGATTTTTTATCCAAAATTATATAAATACCCTTTTGGGTCTTTTTACTTCTTTTCCTCTTCTTTTCACTTCTAATTCATTCTAACTCATTTTTTTTACTTTATTTACTAATTTCTAAATTTTCATAGCTATTTATGTTCTAAAATTCAATTCTTGTTTTATTTTGCTTCTGCATCCTTTATTTAAATTATTTGAGGCTTTGAAAAATTATTCAACATCAATTTTTGGTATCTTCTCCTTTGTATCCTGCATCATTGTGGATCCAATCAAGGAATACACCTAAATCTTGTCCACCATAAAAATCCGGCACATCAAGCTTAACATGGCAATCCATCTCATGTTAGGTAGCACCATATGCCTAGCTGGCCCCAAATAGTTGGGATAAGGTTGTTTGATATTGTTTGTTGTTGTTGTATAATACTCATGCCTAGGTTGCTCAAATCTGCCTGAGAATCCTCCCTATCCTAAAGAGGTGGTTGATGGGCTACACTAGAAGATTCCAATGGACGCAATCTGACGGCAATCATATTGAGAGTCTTTTGCATCTCCGTCATTTGTGCTTCTATGCCCTTCACATCGCTCTGAATTTCCTTCACGGAGTGTTTAAGCTCTTGAATGTTCTTTGCATGCTCACCCGTAATAGCAGACAGTAACTGTAGTATGAACCATGATTCAGGCTTATATAACCCTTTCAAGAAGACCCCAAAAAGATGTGGGGTAACCCTGCAGTTTCTGAAGGAGTTTTATTGAGCTCTTTTAACTTTATAGGGTATGTCCTAAAATAATTAGGGACGCCAAGAGAAACTCAAGGATGTAAGAAATTGGGATAAACTCAATTTAGGGTATGCCCTAAAATTATTTGAAACCCTTTTGGAAATCCCTAAATTAATTTTAGGTACTTTGAAAAAACCCTAAAATAAGAAGAAAAATATTATGTCCTATAGAAAAAGATCCCAACTAATAGAGATTAATTAGTAAAACTGACTCTAATACCAAATTTGATGTTGAATATTAGGGAAATTAATATTCCTACACTTAATCAATTAAAACAAGTCAAAAAGAATGTTTCTTGAAATTAAAGAATGCTGAAAATTTAACGAAAGTATTCAAGCAATTAAATCTTTGAAAAAATAAATCAAGAATCAAATAAACTAATTCAAGAAGGATTGAATCATCAAAGGGAAGCAAGAAATCTAAAAAAATTAAATAGAAATCAAGAAAAGAATGCAAAATATTAAAAGGGGATTGAAATTTCAAGAAAGTTGGGTTTAGGGTTCAAAAAATGTGACAACTTCAAGAAAACCTATAAATGAGGGTTTGAAACTGGGGCTTTTGATGTAGATAGGTGTCTTAGGGTAGGGGATGAATAAACTGATGAGGACATCTTGCCTCGTGGCGAGTTCAGGGTGTACCAACGCCTGAGGAGCACTTCACTCATAGTGGGAGCACTCTAGATAGGGAGAGCACTCCGCCAAGAAAGGGGAGCGCTCCGGTTAGGCTCGAGTCCGCACAGAAATTACAAACCCATGCCCATGGACCGCTCTGAGGCCCCTAGAGTGCTCCAACCTGGGCAGCAACGAAAAAATTTAAACAAATGTTGCAGATTTTTTGCCCGTTTTTAAAAATTCTCATCCAAGGGTTATGTTAGGTCACAACCCATATAAAAGAGCTTTCAAGCTCTCCAAAACCCTAAGGTTTCTAAGGAAGAAAGAGGGTTTTGCCTCTTGGTTTTTAAGCTTTTCAAGTCTCTCACACTCTCTCTAAGCTCTCAAGCATCCATTAAAGAGAAGTGTGAGCTGGTTCATTTCCTCCTTGTTCAAAAGCAAGGTCACATTGCTAGAGGAAAGAGGCAGAAGCTCTAAGAAGGTTGGCTCTTCACTCCAAAGGTAACCAAAGACCTCCAAACTCCATTCCTCAAACTTGAGGTGATACACATTGCCATATTTTTGGAGTTCATACCTATTCTTGTGGTAGGCTTTGTTTATTGTTCATCTTACCCACCACATCATACTTGGATATTTGGAAACTTCTTCCAAAGGGAAAAACCCTTTATAGTGCTTCACTTATATTTGCCTAACTAAAGGCTTAACATCTTGTGAGAAAGAGCAAAACCCACCTTCAAGAGATACTTATTGCTTTATACTGCAGTGCATTCTGTAAACCTTAGCATTTCCATCGGAGCGACTGGAAGTGTAGATTAAACTCCTGCCGTAGACACTGGGAGTATAAACCACACTTATCAAAGACACTGGGTGTTGGTTGGCTTGCTAAGCAAGTAGTAGGTTTTGCAATTTCAACCTTGATTGTACCCATATCAATCTAAACAAAATTATTTAGCTCGGTGGTGAGCTTTGAAAGTGGATGTAGGCCGTCGTGCTAAACCACTAAAATCTTGTGCATTGTGTGATTACTAGTGGCGTGTTTAATTTACTTCACATTCACTTTACTTGTTCAATCATTGCACATATAATACATTTGAGCACACTCACATTCAAACATGAAATCAATTAAGTGCAAAACCAAATTGGCAAAAAATACCGGGGTAAATTCAATTCAACAACAATAAAGAAAATTAAATTAGGACAATTACAAAGAAATTTAAATAAATCCTATTCACCGCCCTCTACGATTCACACGTAGAATTTCACTCTCATCTGGAATAACTTTACAATATTTAAATATTAACCTTTCTATCCTTCGAGTAAGAAAAAAGTCTGTCTGACTTCTATTTAATCCGCTTTTGAAAATAACCAAATGTTCTTCTCTCTTTTTGATGTTTGCTATTGCAAGATCATATGTCATTGCAAATTCTATGATTAATTCTCTAGTTGCATTCCTTACTTCAAATCCGTATCCTCAATGAACTCTCACATATCCACCACTAGTTTTCCCTACATGGCCATTTAAGTCACCTCCTATAAATATTCTCTCACCCCAGGAATTTCCTGAACTAATCCATCCATGTTTTCTCAAACTTGTTTTGTAGTGATTTCATCTAATCCTACTTGAGGTGCATAAGCACTAATTATGTTAATTATCTCTTTTTCTAAGACAAGTTTAATTGCTATAATCCTATCACCTATTTTCTTAACATCTACAACACCCTCCTTTAGATCTTTGTCTACTATTATTTCTACCCCATTTTTGTTATTGGCTTCTCCACTGTACCAAAGTTTAATTCCATCAATCCCCTTAGCCTTTTTCCCTTTCCACTTAGATTCTTGTAGACAAGCAATCTTAATTCTCTTTCTTTTCATAGTATCCACTAATTCTATACTCTTACCCATTAAGGTTCCTATGTTTAAAGTTGTTAAGCGAACCCTACTCTCTTAGATTAATTTCTTTACCCACACTCGTCCTTGATATGAGAACCTTTGCATATTTATCATTGCATTTGGGTGCCTATGCAACACCCCTCGCCAATTTTCCGTCACATTCAAGGAATGAGGCATGTCGCTTAAAGGGAACGCCCTAGTATTAGATCGAAATAACGTATTTTCAAGATTCATGTTTAGATGGTTTGATTGGGTTTTTATAGCGGGTTCTCGACCAAACATCAACCCACCTCCTTTATCCGGGCTTGGGACCGACAATGTTTAAAGATACAAACACTGGTGGAGTTTGCTAGACGAACCATCAAAATTCAATTTTAGTACTCCAGTTGGTGGAGGGATCCACACCAGTCTAGGGTCCTAATGATGCATTGGACAAATCGATACACAAGTGACCCAATCTCTGATGGATACACCTTTAAATTCATGAGATACTAACAACCAACTTCTCACCTCACATAGTATAGATCTGGCAATCTCCAAAAATCCATACTGCCTGCAAGGTTTGTGATGTTTGGATCATGGGTTTGGTAGATCTTGATTTTAACTTAATTATAGAGATCATCCGTGCATTTTTCGAGTGGTATTATGATTTTTATTAATGGAGTTTTGAACTGTTTGAGAAGGAGCTTTCTGGTGGGATTTTTTTAGTCGATTTACATCTGCTATATTGTAGGAGAATGAAACAAGTGTCACTCGATTCTACCAAGTATTGAGGTCTCTGAATTTTTTGGTGAAGAGGTATTGCCGCCTCACTCTTTCTTTCTTTTTCGATTTTTCTATGCTGGATTGTTACCTAGCTGTCATTTGGACATTCAAAGGTGGTGTGTGGGGGATGGTTAGTGATCGTATAGTAACTATATATGCTTTGAAATGTGTTTGAATGCATGAATGGTGTTTACTTTTCAGTGTATAGGTATAGCAGTCTTGATTTGTGCACTTAAGAATTGTTGATATGTTTTTGTGGGCTGTGTAGCCTTGTGTAGAAGTGTTGTTGTGTCTTGTGAAGGTCTATTATAGTCTCCCAGTACCCTTATTACTACAATTTGCTTTGATGGGAATTTTTGTGCTTGGTCTCAATCCACCAAACTTTATATAACTGGTAAAGGGAGACTCACCTATTTAATTGGTGATGCAAAAATGCTCAATCCCAAAGATTCTTCATTTGTGTAGTGGAAGGCCAAGAATGCCATGGTTTTGTCTTAGCTTCTCCATTCTATACAACCACACATTGCTAGTAATTATTTATTTTTGTCTACTGATAAGGCAATTTGGGAGTTCATCACATTAACATACTCAAAGAGGGGAATAAAACTTGTATATGAGCTGCATCAAAAGGTATCACAATTACAACAGGGTGATCAGACAATATCCCTATATTACTCCCCTCTATATGGCTTATGAGAAGAATTAGATATTTATAAGATCTTTAAGGTACAGTATTCAGAGGATGCCATGTCTTATAATCAGATGGTGGAGACCCTTATATTTGAGTTTGTTGTTGGTTTACATTCAAACTATGAACCAGCGTGTGTACAGATTCTGGGAAAAGGATCCTCTTCCTTCTTTGAATGGGGTTTCTCTTATCTGTCTCATGAGGAATATCATTGTCATGTTATGCTTCAGCCACCTACCATTGATCTGCTTTGGTGTCTTCTTTCTAACGTGGGGGGTGTGGTAATTCTCGTGGTCATGATAGTGGAGGTAAAGGTGGTACATTGGATGATGATAGAGACAAGCTTAAATGTGAGCATTGCAGTCACTATAGACACGCTATGGAAGCAAGTTGGGATCTCCATGGTTGTCCTCAACAGGAGTTTTAGAATCACCCCCAATGAAGATCGTTTGCTCGTGGTCGTTGTGGCTTCCATTTACAGGGTAGATCAAGTACTCATTCTATTATTTTTTCCATAGAGCGTGCCTCGACTTTAGCTCTTTCTTCATATAGTTCTACTACTCTTACTTTGTCTTTAACTTAATGAGATACTTCAACCTTGACCTTCAATGCTTTTGTGACTAGTCCCAATCATTCTTGAATTATTGATTCAGGAGTGTCTGGTCACATAGTGGATTAGTCTTCATTTTTTTCTTTATATTTTGTAGTTCTGGGCAGGTTAAAGTTAGAATCGGTTATAGATCTTATTCTTCCATTGTTGGTAAGGGTTCTGTTTATGTAACTCCTACCTTACCACTTTTTTTTTTTTTTTTGTTCTCTATGTTCTTAGCTTTACTTTAAATCTCTTTTTGTAAGTCATCTAAGTCATTAAATTCATTGGGTGGCGTTCCATAGACCTGGGTTCAAATCCTCTCTTCACCTATTTACCTATAAAAAAAAAGTTAATAAATTGTTGCTATGTTTCTTCTTATTGTGTGTTTCAAGACTAGGAGATGAATAAGACGATTGGTAAAGGGCATGAGGAGAATTGTCTCTATGTACTTGATGGTTTCTCATACCTTGCTTCTTTAGTTTAGTAGCTTCAGGAACCCTAAATAAATGGACAGCTTATTCAATTCCATCTCACTGTCTCAGTGGCATCAACGTTCGGGCCATTCATATTTTTATCTTCTTAGACATTTGTTTCCCAATTTATGTTCAGTGTTTGATGTTATTTAGTTTGAATCATGCGAGTATGCCAAACATTGTCATAGTTCTTGTTCAATTACTTGAATAATATATATATACATTCGTTTTTTAACATTGTTCATTCAGATGTTTGGGGACTTACTTCTATTGTTTCCTTATTTGGTTACCATTATTCTGTAACATTTGTGGATGATTTTTCTCACTGCACTTGGGTTTTTTTTATGAAGTCTAAGAGTAATGTCTTCTCTTTTTTTTTCTTTTTCTTCAATTTATACAATTATTGAAGCCCAATTTGATTAAAAAAATAAGAATTCTTCATATCGACAATGGTGGTGAATATCTCTCTTCTATATTTGTTTCTTACATTGATCAGTTTGACATTATACATCAATTCACTTGCCTTGGCATCTTTGAACAAAATGGGGTTGTTGGGAGAAAAAGTAGACATCTTCTTGAGATTACTGAAGCCCTTATGTTTACCATGAATGTTTTGAAACCCTTTTGGTTTGATGTTGTAAAAAATGCTGTTTTTTTATGAATTGCCTTCCTTTTCGTGTTTTGGGGTTCAAATATGCCATTGTAGTTGTCTCCCCTTTTTCTATTCTCTTTTCAATTCCCCAAAGGGTTTGTGGTTGTATATGTTTTGTGTATGTTGATAAATCCTCGTGGTCTAAGCTTGATCCAAAAGCACGTAAGTGCATCTTCCTGCGTTATTCATCTGGTCTAACTGGTTGTAAGTGTTGTCATCCCCCTATCCCTAGGCGATTTGTCTCTATGGATGTTACTTCTTGTGAGTTTGTCTCTTCCTCATCTGGGAGGTCATCCTTTTAAGGGAGAATGCCAGTGAAGAAACTACTACCCCTCTTTTTGTGTTTGTACCTTTAATCTTTTTTTTATCATGGTACTTGGAAAAAGGATAATGGCAAGGGGGAGCCAAAGAAGTAGCTTCAAGTGTATAAGAGGAGGCCCAAAGAAACAGTGGCAGAAGATCCTTCCTCCTTCCAGTTTAGTAGATGATGCAAACGTTACTATTGTTATTAGGGAAGATGTCCATTCATGTGCTAACTATGTGTTTTGTAGTGTCTTTTTTTCCAAAGCTTTATCTCAACTAAAGTGGAAGGAGGCAATGGAAGAAGAGATGCGGGTCTTGAATAAAAACGGTACATGGGACATTGTGGATCTTTCCAAAGGGAAAGTGCCAGTAGGCTGCAAGTGGGTTTTCACAGTTAATCTGAAACTTGATGTATTGTGGAAAGGTATAAAGCCAGACTTATTGCAAAAGGCCACACTCAGACTTATGGAGTAGATTAGCGGGAGACATTTTCCCCAATTGCAAAAATGAACTTTATTCAAGCACTTCTCTCATTAGTAGAAAATCAGGAGTGGGCACTACTTTAGTTTGGCGTTAAGAATGCCGTCCTCCATGGTGACCTTGAGGATGAAGTCTATATGAGATAAGTTTCTGACTTCCAAATTGCATTAAGGGATGAAAAAGTTTGTAAGTTGAAGAAGGCACTCTATGGCCTAAAAAAATCTCCTAATGCTTGGTTCGAGCATTTCCATATAACTATGGTGAAAAATGGTTATACTCAGTGTTTGGCTAAGCTCACCTTATTTGTCAAGAGAAAGGGGGAGTAAGATCACTGTCTTAATTGTTTATGTTAATGATATAGTGGTTATTCATAATGATGAGGCTGGAATAAGTAGTTTAAAACATCAACTAGCTAAAGCATTTGAAATTAAAGATATGGGACAACTCAAGTACTTCCTTGGGATTGAAGTTGCACGTTCTAAGAGGGAATCTTTATGTCTCAAAGAAAGCACACTTTAGATCTCTTAAATGGAATTGGTTAGGGTATAAACCTTCTAATACTCTTATGGATCGAAATTGGAAATTTAAAGAAGATGATGGTGATGATGCAAGTAGATACAGATGTTTAGTGGGTCATTTGTTATATCTTTATTTGACTTGGCTTGATATTTCTTTTGTTGTAAGTGTTACTTGTTAGTTCATGCATGTACCTATCATAGTTCATCTTGAGACAGTTTACAGGATACATAGGTATCTTAACGGGAACCTTGGAAAGAGCCTCTTGTTTGTCAAAAAAAGATGGAAAACGTGTTGAAGCTTATATAGATGTCGACTGGGCATGTTTAGTTTCTGACAGACAATCAAGTTTTAGGTATTGAACTTTTGTTGGAGGCAACCTTGTCACATGGATGAGCAAGAAATAATCAGTGGTTACTAGATTAAGTGTTGAAGCTGAGTATAGATCCATGGTCCATAGTGTTTTGAATTATTATGGCTAGAACTTTTGATGTCGGAATTGGACTTTCTAGTTAAAGGACTAATGAACTTGTTGATGTGGGAGCATATTGCGTGAAGAAAAAGAAGTTGGAGGACCATGGATAGTTCTTCACGATTTGCTCAAGTAGTTAGTAGTTGAAGTGTTATTTTATTTAATAAGGCTTTTTATGGCTAGTTTTTTTTTAGAATTTATTAAGTCTTAGGGAATCAAACGTAATAAGTAAAAGTGTCTTTTCACCCATGATCAATAAAATTTGGTGAAGATTTATGATTTGAAATTGGTGTGAACACATGTGGTGTTGAGGGTTGCGGGCCTGGATTTCCTCTCTAAGGGTTGAGTCGTTGCCTC
>JAOXJP010047774.1:0-16150 GCA_025762735.1 Platanus orientalis
ATCCCATTCAGCCAACTAACCTTGCTCCAATGCCCAATCACAAACTAGGGCAGGGGGGGGGGGGGGAGGGGTGGGGGGAGTGTACAGTGTTGAAATTTGTTAGATATGCAAGACAACAAGAAGAGGGGTCACATGGCTCTTAGGTGTAGGAATAGATTTAACCACACCTTTCAATCAATTAATTTTCCTGAAACTTTGGACATAATGATTATTGCTGATAATTAGAATCCAAGTAAACTTTACAATTTAAATCGTATTTGGGGAATGTTCCCGTATAGGTGGGAAACAACCGGAGGCTAACTTTTCAACGATTCAAAACAACTTATGAGAGTGTGTGGCTCCGATGTCTCAGTCATCCACAACCTTTGGTTGTGAGTTTTCTTGGCAATAAAGGTTAATTAATGTTTTATCATGGAATAAGCACAATTTTATTTGTAATAAAATAAAAATCCATGCTTCATTTTCTCAAGTCAAACAGTGCAAACACTATTTTATTTGAGAAAATTCATTTGGAATTATGGGGAACAATGCTTGTTGTGTCATTGCAACAATTTAGATATTGTGTGTGCTTTGTGGATAATATTATAGCATGTTTGGCAGCCACTTGTAATATAATCATTTCATTTTAAATTCTCAAGGCATATGTAGCCATGTGGTGATGGTTCCTAATGAACTCATTCAAATTTATACTGACTTGTTAAATAAAACTAGAAATGAAGCCGTATTAGGTTTTTCTGTAAAATGAAATGATTTAATTTATCAAGACAAATTGCCACAAATATGAATGAGTTCATTTTGAACCATCCCCTTGTGGCTATAAATGCCTTGGAAATTTCAAATGAAATGATTTCATTACAGGTGGCTGCCAAACACAGCTTTAGTAATTTACTTGATTAGTCCCCTTACATAAGAAATTGAGTTTGTTTGCCTGTTATTCAAAGTGATCATCACTTCCAGTGTGTCAAAAAAATCTTCTGGCATATTGGTGGCACACCGGATCATGATCTTCATATTAAATTACATTCTCATTTCAATCTCTATTTTCCTTTTTGATACCCGATAAGGGTTTAATTACATGGTGCTCTACTATAGGATTTGTATCCTTGTAAGTAACTAGATTTCTTAGTTTGTGAAAAAACAATCTATTGACATCTAGTCTATTACGAAGATCGAATGGCGGTCTTGATTCAAAAGACAACTGACTTTGTTTGACCAGAGTTGAAGGGAAGCTTGATGCAAGGTGGGAAGCTCACTTCCTGTGAAGCTCGTTTGGAAAGATAATTTTGTTCTGCTTCCCCAAGTAGAGGGAAGCGTGTTTCCCAAATGTAGAAACCTTGGCAAAGCAAGTGAAAGCTATTTAGGGAATTGTGTGGAAGCCTCTATAGAAGTGAGTATGTCTAGAGAATTGACTAAGAAGTAATCCAAGAAATAATATTGTATTTTATTTAATGTAAATCCTATACTATTAGCATTAAATAAAGTATTATTTACGAGATTAAGTAAAGAGTTTGTAGGAAATAAAAGATTTAGAATTGAATTTATTCTATATTATTTTATTTCAATCCAATAAAAAAGATTAAAATCCGAAGGTTTTTATACAAGGTCTTCTATACTGATGCAATTAAGTTATCTACAAAAAAATCTTATGTATGGTAAAAAGCTAAGGTATGGTTGGCCATACTAGTAATAAATGGTTTGCAGATTGATTTATATGTCATGATTCTTTGTACTTACGTAGTATATATTTTAGGTTTTTTGTACTTTTTATAAGTTTATTCACTTTATTGTATTATAGTTGAAATTATTGATTATAATTTATAGTTATTTACTTTATTATCATTTTTGCTTCTCGTTTCCCAAGGATTTATTGAGTCTCACTTCCCGCTTTTGCATTGCTACCCGTTTTCGCTTCTCGCTCTTGTAACTATGCGTTTGACTCACTTTTATTTTTTGGGACCTTTAGATTGTTATCCACCCCACCAACATTCTGTGATAAGGTTACATGATTGTGACTCTGGTGTTTTGCCTTGGACCAAACACAGTGAATTTGATTGTCATTTTGTCCTATGAGATGGTTACACTTAATTCACTTACAACTTGAATTATATGTTCCTCTAATTAATTGGTAGAATTTTTACTAAACTCCTACCATATCATATCTTTGAGGAAAATAGGAAACTTTTAGTTTCAATTCATTACCCACATGTAGAATGGCAAGAACCACAATTATTTTTCCAATGTACAATGAATGACATCTCTCTTTTCACACGTATTGAAAGAAAGAGTCCAAAAAGTTCAAATTTAATTTTTTTTTATTTCTTTTCTCATGTCCCAAAAACTCTATCCCACAATTTGTGAGTAGATCCTTCTCCCGTTCTCTAAACCTTATTCCCAAGGTGCCACTCAATTTTGACTTGCTTGTGTCTTTAAACCCCAGTGCACCGGTTTAGTAGTGGATCCTTCTTTGAAACTTGTTCACATGGTGTTAACAACATCTTCTCCTTCCCTTGCTACTACTGTCACATACTTCAATCCACTTGCTTGGGAGTGTTACAAATTAAAGTGTATTTTCTATATGGTTTTTTATTTTGTTTTATTTTGAGTGATGTAATGAGATCATAACTGTAATTTTTTTTTTTGTAATATGGGCTCCACATGCACACTTGGATGCCACATGTCACTCCACTATACTTTTCCTCCACTTCATGTCCTATTTCCCATAAACCTAAATTCCCACTCTCTTGAAAACCTTAAACTCATTGGAACTTATCATCATGTAGTTCCTTATTCCCTCCCTTGTCACATTCTTCTCTTTCCCATACAACCTCCTTTCGATTCCCATGCACCTCATCAATTCCCAATCAAATATTCCCTTACCTCCATTAGTCTTAGTAAAAAAAATCCATTTTCCCATAGTCATTCATCAAGTCCCTATGCAATCTAGTTTTTCCTCCTCGTATCCATGAAAAACCATTGCAAACTTCATGCTAAGTGTCAATTCATACATATTCTCCTCCTAAGATCTATATATACCTGCTAGGTGGTTTTCTTCACAATTCACCCTTGAAAAAGCCCTTAAAAACTTCATCTAAATCCATAGAGCGAAATGGAAATCCAACACATCTCCTAACTCCATATCTTGTGCAAGTGATGATTCATACAAGTGATGTATTTCTTTCAAGTTATGAATTAATGTTTATCTCTTCCCCCATATCTTCATCTATTTGATGCTTCTTCTTCTTTTTGGTTGTGAGTCATGTGGTTAGTACGACTTTGTTTGCTCTATTGAGAAGTGGTTGTTCTGGATTTTGGCTTTCGTCTTTCACCACATGGTATTAGCGCCACAAGGGTGGTGGTGATATTTTCTTGGTTCCCTTGATGAAGAAGAAAATTGGTATTATGAAGATGGATTCAAGTGGAAGGTTTAATAATTTTGGTATTAAGTTGCTAACTCAATCCAATTACAAAATATGGATGTCATGTATGGAGTTTTATCTTATTGGTGAAGACTTATGGGAAGTTGTTGGGGGACATGATGTGGAGGCTCCTCAAAATACCCCAGAGAATGCCAATGCCTTGAAGAAATGGTGGATAATAAATGCAAAGGCGAAGTTTATCACATCATGGATTGCGAATTGGCTTGTGATACTTGGAATACCCTTGATGGGTTATTTAATAAAAAGGATGTTGTTTAGTTGCAACTATTGGAAAATGAGTTGAAAAATTCAATATAAGGTGATCTCTCTATTTTTCAATTTTTTTTTGAAGATCAAGAACCTATGTTTGGAGATTTCTCTTCTTTATTTGGAACCTATTTCGGAGGCACAAGTGACACATTATTCGTGGTTTAAGGAGGGACTATATTCCGTATGTCTTCTATTCAAGGGCGAGATGCTCAACAATTCTTAGTGGAATTTGAAAACCTTCTTACATCACAAGAGTCCTTGGCTCGAAAAATGGCGAGATGTTTTATTTCTTGAAGTGATGGAGATGCTTTTTTTTCAAGATTTTTTTTTTTAGCAATGAGAAAGACAAAGGTAAAGCCTTAAAGAATCATGAAAACTCTAGTGAAGCTTTTAGTAAGCATGTAAATAATGAAGAGCCTTCCGGAATGGGGTATAGAAATCGGAAAGGTTTCAAATGTTACCGATGTACTTAGACACATAAGAAATACTTGCTGTGTTAAATTAAAAGGTGGAAATGTAGCCAAGAATGAAGTGAAACCTAAAGGTGATGATGAGTGGGAGAATTTCTTTATGGTAAGAATCACTACGGTTGATGCTTTAACATCAATCAATTTTGAAAATGATTAGATCATTGATTCGGGTTGCAAGCATCATCTTATTGACAATGAATAAAAATTTTCAAGCTTCTGTGATTATAACAACAATGATGTTATTATTATAGTGGACAATTCCATTCATTCCATTGAAAATGAAGGAGTCATCACTATCAAAGGTGATGGAAATGATTACATCATGCTCAATAACGTGTTTCAAGTACCCAGTATGAAGAAGAACCTTCTCTCAGTTGCCAATGCCGTTGATTTGGATCACTACATCTTGTTTGGGTTTAAAGACATGAAGTTTCTTCAAAATTTTACAAGCTTGAAGACGATGTCATTCATATAGGTAAGAGGGTTAAAGATTTATTTGTTTTATCTTCTTATGTTGATAAAATGAGTGCAAATGATGAAGCGTCAATTTGGCATGATAGATTGGGGCATCTTAGCATGGATAAATTAAAAGTTATGGAGTTAAGAAATTTGGTGAATGAGCTACCCAAATTGACTACTTTTGGTTGTGGACAAGTGTGTGAAGGGTGTCAATATGGTAAGACACATCATCTTCCATTTGACTAATTACTTTATAAGTGCAAGGCCCCATTGGAGCTTATCTATAGTGATTTAATAGGACATTGTGTGACACCCTCTTACTTGAGCTTCTATTATGGTTTACTTTGTTAAAAAGAAATCGGATGTGTTTTCAAAATTTAAGGAATTTAAAATGACTGTTGGAGGTGTTCTTAATAAAAGAATTAAGAGGTTGGGAACCAATAATGGGGGAGAGTTTAATTCAAATCAATTTATGTTATTTTATAAATCAAATGGTATTAAAAGGAAACTCTCTTGTGTCTACGCACCACAACAAAATGGTGTGACTAAAAGATTAGACATATTGTAGAGACATGTAAAAGTTGGTTGCATGCAAAGAATTTATCTAAGGCCTTATGGGCAGAGGGTATAGCATGTGCAACTTATGTTAATAATAGGGTGCCCCTTTATCCGATTAACATGAGATTACCCTATGAATTAATGTTTGAGAAAAAGCCTAGTTTTAAACATTTTGATTTTTTTGGTTTAATTTGTTATGTTCATGTGCCAGATGTAAAGATAACCAAATTTGATGCTAAGGCTAGCAAATGCATTTTCATTGGTTATGTTGAAAGGAATAAAGGGTGAAAGTGCATAGATCCAGAAACTTATGTTTTTGTTGTTTCTCGAGGTGTTTTTTTTTTTTTTTTATGAAGTTTCATCTTATTATGGTGTGGAGAGTGCTGCCATAGGGAGTGTTGGTAGTAGTCCTCATGTTCATGTTGATCTACATAATGAAGTTAGAATACCAATGACACCAAGTGCCCCTATGCTATCTGAAAGGTATTCTTCTTTGTCTAAGGGGGAACCATGTGATAGGAGGAGTGGTGTTGGTTGCCATGAGAAACATGATCAAAAAGATGTTTTAAATAATGTTAAAGAAGTGGAGAGTGCATTGCCTCTAAAGAGATCTAAGAGGCAAATTGTTTTACCCGCTTGGTATAGGGATGGAAATTATGTAAGTATGCATTCTTATTTACTTGCAAGTTTGGGTGAAGATAATGAATTTTCTTATTTTGTTAAAGAAAAAAGTATAAAAGAATGAGAGTGTGCCATGGATGAGGAGATGAATGCTCTTGTAAAAAATGAAACATGGGATCTTCTTTCTAAGCCCAAGGATGTGGAACCTATCACATATAAGTGGGTTTTTAAAATTAAGTGGAAGGCGGATATGAGTATGTATATAAATATATAAGGTAATGTTGATTTCTAGGGGGTTCTCTAAAAAATATAAAGAAGATTATGAGGAGACATTTAGTCCCTTTGTAAAAATGACATCAATTTGAGTTGTTATTTCCTTGGCGGCTTGCCATGGGTGGAAGTTATGATAACTTGATTAAAAACATGCATTTTTATATGGTGAGATTGATAAGAATATCTATATGGAGCAGCCACATGGTTATATTTCTCATGTCCATCTGGAGTATGTTTGCAAACTCAAAAAAGTCCTTTATGGGTTAAAATAAGCCCTTAGAGCATGGTAAGGTTTTCCGAATGCTTACAATTTTATGGATATTTTGCTTCTAATTCTGCTGCTAGTTTGTTTGTTAAAAAACAGGAAAATTTTCATGTCATTGTTTTTTTGTATATGGATGACATGAATGTTACCAGTAGTGATGATGGAGTAGTTGCTAAGCTTTGGGAAAAACTATCCGTTCATTTTAAAATGAAAGATTTGAGTGAACGTAGTCACTTCCATGGCTTGGAAGTAGAATATGTGAAATATGGAATTTGTGTATTTCAAAAGGGCTATGTGGAAAAGATCATGAACAAGTTTGGATTGAAGCAAAACAAATAGTGTTCTACCCCTCTTGATGCCAACATAAAGATATAGCGTGAAAAAAGAAAGCTTCTTCCAGATCTTCAACCTTATCGGGCTCTTATGGGGAGTCTCATATACTTGACTATTACAAGACCCGACATTTCTTTTTAAGTTGGACTTATTAGTCGTTATATGGAAGCTCCTCCTAGACTACATTTGTATGCGGCAAAGAGAATCTTGAAGTATGTGCATTCTATTCTTGACATGGGTCTTTTGTTTAAGGGTGTTGGATATGAATTGCATGGTATTTCCAATGTTGATTTGGGTGGTGATTTAGATGATCGAAAGTCTACACCCGGTTATGTTTTCTCTTGTGGATCAGCAAGTACTTCGTGGTGTAGCAAAAAACAAGATTCAATATCTTTTTATACAATAGAGGTAGAATACAAAGCTGCATCTCTTGCCGCACAAGAATGTATGTGGTTACTACGATTGATCAAGGATGTTACTTCATTAATTCATAAACCAACAATTATCTATGGTGACAACGAAAGTGCTTTAAAGCTTGAAACAAATTTGGTTTTTCATGCAAGGACCAAGAATGTTGAGATTAAACATCATTTCATTCGTTAAAAGGTTCTTAATGGGACAATTGAAATTTTGGAGGTGTGAAGTGATGATAATTTTGTTGACAATTTCACAATGTCACTCTCTAAGGTTTTTTTGAATTTCTTAAAGTTAAGCTTGGGTTAATTTATAGAAAATCACTTTAAGGGGGAGCGTTAAAAATTAAAGTGTATTTTCTATATGATTTCTTAGTTTGTTTTATTTTAAGTGATGTATTGAGTTCATAATTGTAATTTTATTTTTTGGGGGTCTTTTTTGGTCATTTTGTAATACGGGGCCCACTTGCACACTTGGATGCCACATGTCATTCCACTACACTCTTCCTCTACTTCACTTCCTATTTCCCATAAACCTAAATTTCTACTCTCTTAAAAACCTTTAACTCATTGGAACTTTTCATCATTTAGTTCCTTGTTCCCTCCCTTGTCACATTCTTCTGTTTCCCACACAACATCCTTTCAATTCCCATGCACCTCATCAATTACCACTCAACCATTCCCTTACCTATATTAGTCTTAGACAAGAAACTCCATTTTCCCATGGTCATTCATCAAGTCTTTATGCAATCCCCTTTTCCCTCCTTATACCCAAGAAAAACCATTGGAAACTTCATGTTAAGTGTTGGTTCATGCACCATTCTCTTCCTAACATCTATATATACTTGCTAGGTGGTTTTCTCCACAATTATCCCTTGAAAAAACCTTTAAAAAGTTCCTCTAAACCCATAAAATGAAGTGGATATCCAGCACATCTCCAAACTCCATATCTTGTGCAAATGGCCTTTCATACAAGTGGTGTATTTCTTTCAAATTATGAATTAGTGCTCATCTCTTCCTCCATATCTTCATCTATTTGATTCTTCTTCTTATTTTTGGTTGTGAGTCCTTCAACTAGTGTGATTTTGTTTGCACTATTTGAAAAACTGTTGTTCCAAATTTTGGCTTCCGTTTTTCTCCATAGGGAGTAGATGCTTCTTTAAACCTTCTTATGATGGTTTTTCAATCATTGTTACTATGTACTTAACTCTCTCCCACAATCTCTCATGAATAATGAGGTATCAATTTGCATCCACGAATTGCATGATCCACGAATTTTCCATCTATATGTGCATAGGGTCCATCATATCCATATCTACTCAAAAACTAGTTAACTATACTCTCTCTATCTCTCTTTCTTTCCACAATTAAGGTGAATTGAATTGTATGCATACTTGGGCAAACCGAACTTGATCGGGTGGTCCAATTTGGTTTGACCAGAATTGGCTACCTAAATGGTTCTATAGAAGCTCAAAGCCACAATCTATCAAAAACTGCATAAACTTAGTTCTAATAAAACCAACCAAGTTCTATTTTTTTTAGCAAATTAAGGGAAAAAAATAAAAACATCTCTTCCAAATTCCAAACTTACTTTCCGTCTTCTTACCTCAACGTTTCAACTTCTTTTCTCAATCTCCCTTTCCAATTTTAACTCAAACTCTTATTGTCATCTTTGATTTGCAAATAAAAAAAATTAAAGAAAGGTTAAGAAGGCAACTTTGAATAGCATGGAACAACAAGTAGTCAGCTAAAGAAGAAGAAGAAGCATACAAAGGGGCAAGCTAGCACGAATAGCAAGTGGTTAACTGGAAAAAAGGGTAGGAGGAGGTCTACTAGTGTCTCTACCATTCTACGATCCTCTACACATTAGGTATGTTTTTCCACTTTTGTTTTTGTAATATATTTGAAAAGGGTGTCACTTTTTTTTGTATTAATCTCAAGTGTCATTTTTTTACATATCTTTTCTTTTTACCAAGCTTTCTAATGCATCAGGAATAGTCTTATTTTTTTGGAAATTTATTACATTTTTTTCATTGTAATTCTATAATGGTATAATCCTAGGGGGGTGAATAGGATCTTATAAATTTTTTTTTGATTTTTTTTTTGCTTTAATTGATTTCCAATGAAGTTGATTCAAATTAATCCAAATTACCCCACAGTATGATCACTTAAGTTTAGAACTATGAGAGATGTCCTAATGTGATCAATTAACAATGAATTGCAAATTCCATATGTTTTTTAAGATGCTCAATTAGTCTAAAGTTCTAGATTAAAAAAATTTGCAAATTCACTAAGGCCTAGATGCTTGGGGCTAATTATGATATGAGGATTAAAGAACAAACACAAAGCAAATGAAACCACAAAGACACAAGATATATAGTGGTTCAACACACCAGCCTACGTCCTTTCTCCAATGCCCACTTCGGGGGCATGTTGATTTTATTAATAGTTAACTCCTAACTATTACAAAGGACATAAACAAAACCTTACCTATAATGGCTCAGATAGAGGTCACTTTGCAATTGGTGTCTCCAAAAAGTGCCTACGAGTCCGGTGTCTCTAGCAGACTCCCAATCTAGTTTCCAGTGTCTCCGGTGGAAGCTTCCACGTCCGGTCTCTTCGGCAGACATCCTTAAGTGATGGAAATGAGTTGTTTGGTTGTGGTGCTCATCCTCTCAATAGGATAATATGACAAATATCTTCACACCCGATGAAGAGAGCTCTCTTTGAGATTTCCCAAGTAGGACTATTGTTCTTTAATGCGCTTTGACAAATTCAAGGACTGCTCTCAAGACTTGCTAACACTCCTTTTTTAGGATATATCTATCTTATCTCAAGAATACCTCATGTAAAGAGGGTTTTTAAATGATTTTCATGAATAGAATGATTAAAAAAAAAAAAAAATAGAGGAGTTGTGGGGAGTCCTTAACTCATTTGGGACAAGTCCCACTGTTATAAATGCAAGCTAAGGCTTCCCATGCCCCCAATAGTTGAAAATCTTACCACTGGGACCTCGAGCGCTCGGAGGTAACCTTGAGCACTCGCAGTAGTTGCAACTTGAATTTTCAGAAACTTCAATTTTTTGGTTTGCTTAGGCTGAGCACTCGCATGAGCACGTAAGGGCTCATGGTACCCAAGCACAGGCGCTCACCATGCCCAATTTTTTGTCTTTCCCCTTTTTGATTCTTGGCTCTTAGAGAGCACTTTGGGCATCTTAGTTGGACCCTAATTAGGTCTTCTAATTTCTTCCTAGGGTCAACCATGGTCCTAGGGGGTCATTTTGAGAAACCACATAACACACATATATTTTACCTTTAATTTACTTTTTTGGCTTAATTGCATGATGTGGTAGAGATCTTTGGCAATTCTTGAGGGTCCTTCTCACGTATTGAACTTAACTTGATGTGTCTTGGTGATGATGGTCTTCACACTTAACTCTCATAAGATCTGAATATATTTACATTAAAAACTCATAGCCTATACACCAATTAGACTTTGGAATGGAATAGACAATACAATATGACTTAACAATCTCCCCCTTTGTCAGTTCCATGACAAAACCCAAAACATAAAAGATTACATCATTTATAATTACAGGACAACACATGAGAACTAAATAAACTTTTGAAGATCCCCCTTAGTCTCTGGGCTTGTCAAACCTACCAACCTACATCACATAACACATATACCTTGCTCATATGCCAATAAGATGTAAAGTATAGGTAAAATATGTAATGAGTGTGAGTGATGCTTAGTACATTCTTAGCGCAAATTTTTTTACATGTACTCTCTCTAAGTGATATCCCACACTTATGGTGCATTACCATATTCCTCTGCCCCTACATTCTCTCTCCCTTTTTGTCATGAATTGACAATGAAAATGGAATAAGAGATGGGTCAACCAAGTAAGATAGGTCTAAAGTGTGGTAGGATCCATAAGTAAACTAGAGAACCAAAAATTATGACCAATATAGATATGCTTGTTAAGTGCAAGTGTCTATACACAATAGCCAATGATAAGTGCCAATTAGTATGCATATGCATGATAGGTCAACAGAACATGAGCGACATATAAAGATGTGCTAAACAAGTCCAATATGTCACTAGTGATCTAAATGATTTGCAAGTATGATAAAGATCACTAAGAACAGTCAATAGATGTTCCAAACTGTGCATACATGGTCATGGTGACTGGGAAACATATATATGTGTCTAGATATGCTAATATGAGAGAAATCCCAACGTGATTCAAATATGAGCAAGTAAGCATAAAAGATCATAAAAAAGTCAGACACATGATTTTCATTATGTTTAGCACCATAGACCATATGGTTCTAAAGCTTGGTATTGGCTTTAAGCAATGGATTCCAAATATGTGGATTATGGTTTGCCTAGTAAGGTTCTACACATACTCGGGACAATTGAAAATTTCATTTTCTTTAGATTTTAACAATCAATTGAATTTCATAGATGATCAAACACCATTGAGTATCCCCCTATTAAGGTGTTCCCTCAAGGTTAATGCCTTCCATCTGGGCATATTCCTTGATTATTGACTTGGCTATGTTTTTAGAGATTAATCCATGATCATCTAATATGATCTTTCAAAGATATTTTCTTATAGGATTTATCTTAATCCTCTTGTAGGGCTTTGATCTAATCTAAATCATCTAAAGCCCTTTTTACCAATGACCTCTCATAGGTCAAATGATTGGAGTCAAGATACCATCTTGGCATGTTCTCTTTCTAGATAGGATGAGAGCTCATCCCTCTTAACCCAAGTTTTTCTAACCTAAATTTGTTTGGGTTGGACCATTTTCTTCTTGTTTTTTAGGAGCTCATTCTTATTTCTTCGAAGTTGATTTCTTCTTTTTAGTCTTTTATCATTTTGAGGCTTTTAGACTTAGATTTTTCTTTCTATTCTCTTTTCATTCCTTTTTTTTTAAGACTTTTGGAACCTTTGGGGCACTCAAATCCCTTTGCCTTTTTTTGCACTCAACTCTTACATGACCAATTAATCCACAATAGTGGCGTCTAATTGGTGGTCTTCTAGAAGTTGTGGCATAACTCCTAGGGGTTGAGGCATATAATTTTGATTGGCTAGGTATTCCCTTTCTTCTTTCTTCAGGAGTAAGAACTTTGCCCTTGAAAGAAGAAGATCATCTTCTACCATATGTTTTCACTTGTGATGGTGCTTGTGTACAGGCTTTGACCTTTCATTCTTTGGCCTTTTTATGTAGGTAGAAGGTTGGACATTTCCGGAGATAAAACCCAATCCTCTTCTATCACTACTTTCTTGGACAATATGACTTACAACTCATTTTTATGTTCATTTAGCTCATTTACTTGAGTAAGTAGATCATTTGATCTCTTTGAGAGCTTGGAGCATGTGAGGCCAAGACTCTTTTTCTTTTATTCTTATGTTTTGATTTTTTGTTCAAGATCAAGAGTCTTGTTGGTTAATTTGATATTTTCCTTAGCTAGTTTTTTTTTCGAACTTTTCTATTTTCCTTCTCTATATTGAGAATTGATTTTGACTCACTTAGTCTCTTTTCTAATTATTTAACTTTTGCATTTAGTTTCTTTTTGACCTTAAGGAGCATAGTTAGTTCATTTTCTTTTTCTATCTCCTTTGTCTAAGATTGAGAGATGAACTTTTCCAAGGACTTAGATTTTTCAATCAATTCCTTGTTTGATTTTTTAAGCTTATTGTTGATCTTGGCCAACTCCACACTCTCAATAAAGAGTTTATCAAAGGCCTCTTGGATTTCCTTTTCATCCTCATCCTCTTCTTCATCACTTCCGGATTCACTTTTATTGTTGAGTGAATCTTTGGAAAACCCAAAAGCTATGAATGCTTTGTTTTCACATGAAGATTCTTCTTCACTACTTTGGGATTCATATTCTGTCTCATCCAAGTCATCCCATGTGGCCGCCATCGCTTTTCTTTTTATTTAGTATTTTGGATATTCTCTAGCAAAATGGTCATAACTTCCACATTCATAACACTTAGGTTCTTCTTTATGAACCTCAATCCTCCTAGAATTTGTATGTTGGCTTCTTAAGGAAGGGTCCTCCCAATAACCTGTAGTATTTTTCTTGATTTTTTTAAAATCATTGGGCTAGTTGGGAAAGTTCCTCATCGGAGTCCTCATCTGAGTTAGAAGAGTTCTCAATCCTAAGAGCAATGTCTTTCTTTTTCTTGGATGGTCTTAGTTTCAATTCAAATGTTTGAATTGAACCTATCAATTCTTTTAGTTTCTTTTTCTCTAGGTCTGGACATTTTTCTATAGCCGTTACCTTGGGATGGAACCTTTTAGGAAATGACCTAAGTATTTTTCTAACAATTTTGGAGTCAATTATTTCATCTCTAAGGCCTCTCATTGAATTGAAAATATCTTGAAGTTTATTGTGAAATTCAAGAAATTGTTCACCCCCTTCTATCCTAAGAGATTCAAATTTTGAGGTATACATTTGAAGCTTAGAAAGCTTCATGGTACTTGTCCCCTTATGAGTGACTTCCAATAGGTCCCATGCTTCTTTAATCATTTTTATATTACAAATCCGACTAAATTCATCTAGCTTTAGGGTGCAAATTATGGTATTTAGTACCTTATAGTTGGCCTTAAAGGCATCCTTATCGGTTGTCCCCGGTTGTCCCCAATTCATTTTCATTTTTGGTGGATTGGGTATATCCCTGTACAACTAAACTCCATGTTT
This sequence comes from Platanus orientalis, assembly GCA_025762735.1. Taxonomy (NCBI): domain Eukaryota; kingdom Viridiplantae; phylum Streptophyta; class Magnoliopsida; order Proteales; family Platanaceae; genus Platanus; species Platanus orientalis. The sequence continues at coordinate 13,799 of JAOXJP010047774.1, forward strand.
TGTGGTCTATGGCTATTAAGAAGAAACTCATTAATTTGGGATTTTCAACAGCCATAGTTAGTCCCATTAAAATAAGGAGGTGTCGAATTTAAACTACTTGATTCCAAAGCCATTTGTTCAACTCTAAGCGAGTTTTAGGATCAAGTTTATGGATCAAGCTCGGGTTGTTAATCACTACTATTACAACAACCTTTCTCTGATACCAATTGTAATTCTATAACGGTATAATCCTAGAGGGGGGTGAATAGGATCTTACATTTTTTTAAATTCTTTTGCTTTAATTGATTCCTAATTAAGTTGATTCAAATTAATCCAAATTACCCTACAATATGATCACTTAAGTTTAGTACCATGAGAGATGTCATAATGTGATCAATTAACAATGAATTGCAGATTCAATAGGTTTCTTAAGATGTTCAATTAGTCTAAAGTACTAGATTAAACAAATTTGCAAATTCACTAAGGTCTAGTTGCTTATGGCTGATTATGATATGAGAATTAAAGAATAAACACAAAACACATGCAACCACAAAGACACAAGATATATAGTGGTTCGGCACACCGGCCTATGTTTACTCTCTAATGCCCATTGCGGTGGCGTAATGATTTTATTAATAGTTAACTCCTAACTATTAAAAAGGACATCAACAAAACCTTACCTCTAGTGACTCCGGTAAAGGTCACTTAGCATTTGGTGTCTCCAACAAGTGCTCATGAGTTAAGTATCTTTGGCGGACTCTCAATCTAGCTTCTGGTGTCTTCGATGGAAGCTTCCACGTTCGATGTCTCTGGCGGAAGCTTCTACATCTGATGTCTCTAAGAGGATCTCCTTAGGTGATGGAAATGAGTTGTTTGATTGTGGTTCTCATCCTCTTAATAGGAAAATGTGACAAAGATCTTTACACCCGGTGTAGATAGCTTTCTTTAAGATTTTCCAAGTAGGGTTCTTGATCTCTAATATACCTTAACAGATTCAAGGACTATTCTTCAAGTATTGGATGATAAAAAATTCTATCTTTTGCTCTCAAGACTTGTTCACATTCTTTTTTTAAGATATACCTATCTTAGCTCAAGAATACCTCATATCAAGAGGGTTTTCAAATGATTTTCATGAATGAAATGATCAAAACATCATAGAGGAGTTGTGGGAGAGTCCTTAACCCATTTGGGATGAGTCTCACTCTTATAGATGTGAGCCAAGACTCCCCATGCCCCCGATGATCGAGAACCAACGATTGGAAATATGATCGTTGGGACCTCAAGTGCTTTCCTCGACTTGTAAGTGCTCTAGGGTAACAGTGAGCACTCGTGGTAGCCACAGCCTAAATTTCCAAAAACTTCAAGTTTCTGGTTTGCTCAAGCCGAGAGCTCGCGCTTGCGGGGTCTCGTGAGGGCTTGCCATGCCTAGTTTTTTGTCTTTTCCCTTTTGATTCTTGGCTCTTATAGAGAACTTTGGGCATCTTAGTTGGACCCTAATTTGGTCTTGTTTTTCCTAGGGTTAACTATGGTCTGGGGGGGTCATTTGAGCAACTACATAATACCCATATATTTTACCTTTCTTGCTCAATTGGATGATGAGATAGAGGTCGATCTCTAACAGTTCTTGAGAGTCCTTCTCATGTATTGAACTTAACTTGATGTGTCTTGGTGATGATGGACTTCACACTTGACTCTCATAGGCTCTCAGAACATTTACATTAAACACTCATAACTTATACATCATGTAGACTTTGGAATGGAATTGACAATAAAATATGACTTAACAATCATGTTTGAAGTGAACCGCTATTAAACTATGCAAACTGATGGTCGGACCCATTTGGACCTGAACCATCGATATTTCCAGTCCGGTTCTCAAAAGTCAAAACTATGACTGCACGCCCAAGGTACACCTTTTGCAAAGCTGGCGATATCATGTATGGTATGCCTGAGGTGCACATTTCGCTCAACAACAATTGAAATCTGTACCATCCGAGGTGTTGGTGCCTAGGTAGCGGTCCATAAGGTTGTAAGCAGATTTAACTATGGAGTGGATCTACCTTAATTCATCTTTGATCTTATTTGGATATCAGAATCTGCTGAAATATCCTCCGGATATTTGAATATCTAATTACACAAAAAATTTCTCATTTATTTCCTCTTATAAACTACTTGTCATTTGTTTCAATATCATAATGGAAGAAAATATTCTGTGATGACAAAGTACCTGTAGTGTTTATGGTGAATTATAAGCTGTCACATGTTGTGTTTGGAGTTCAAAAAAGTGTTCAGGTGTAAAAAAAGAGACACCAAATTCAAAAACACATCATGTGTCAGTCAATGGCACACCTACATAGGCCTATGTCAACGCAG
>JAOXJP010047785.1:0-16150 GCA_025762735.1 Platanus orientalis
ATTACAAGTTGCCATGTCCCTCCTTACTACCTCCACCCAGGTCAATTTTGGCCTTCCTCTAGTCCTTCTAGCACCTTTAATTTATATTGTCTCACTCTGCCTCACTGGTGCAATCATTGGTCTTCATTGCACATGGCCAAGGTTTAATGTAAAGTATTTGTATACTCTGGCCAACCACACAGGTAGGTTCGATGTTCTTGTTATAACCCCAAAGAGGATGGCTAATATCCTTGTTATAACCCCAAGGAGAATGATCAATATCTGTGAGCCAAAGAGCATGTCCGAAGTACTTTTTGATGTTCAAAGTCCACAAGGTTTAATATTTAAAAGAGAGTTCAAAGTTCGATGTCCAAAAGGATCCACATCAATAAGTCCGAAGGTCCACATAGTTTCGATAATTAGAATATTTCTATAAAGTATAAAATAAGAGTAAGCATATTGTTATGATTCAATCATTTTAAAGACATATGGTCTAGTTAGATTCAATGTTAGTATATGATTTGACATTCATAAGATCAAAGTTATAATGGTTCACTAAGATTTCATATAATTCAATGATTCAAAACATGTAATAGGTTTCAAAGGTTCATATGGTTCACAAAATCACATAGGAGGCATAGAGTTCAATAGAATCAATGAGTTCAATATATTTTCATAGAAATTCACATGTATTCCAATGAATCAAATAATATAGGTCAGCCAATATCACTATTAGTGTTCCAAACAAAATGGAAAGGCAAGATTGCCTTTCAAATTAATCATAAATAGAATAGATCTTAAAGGATTCATAGCTTCACATAGATTCACATGGGAAAAGTTCAGATTTCACATGTTCTAAAAGATTCCTTGAAAGAGATCAGTCCACATATGTCTAGGATCAATAATCTTTCACAAAATAGGTGTAGACCTAAAGAACAAACAAGATCCAATGCTCTCAAGCATAGATTTACAAAAATTTTAGAGATTCCAGTAAGAGAAGAGTCATCCTAAGCATAAGGAGCATGAAGACTTACTAAACAAGCTGAAAATCATAGATCTAAGATGATTCAAAGGATTGGATTCAAAGATTTTCAAACATTTCAAAAATTTTAAAAGATTCAAATGCCAAACTCCAAAGATCAAAGAAGAAGATTTATCACATCACCCCTGTCTCTTATACATAGTACGATAGATTTACTTACTAAAGAAGCTTAGATTCTAGTAATCACAAAGTTCAATGGCTTAGAACATAGGTTTTCACATATCTTTAGAGATTCCAAAAGAGTTTCCACAATGATCAAGAAGTTCAAAGAGAATCTACATCATCAAATTCATAGTAAACAGGATTAACTTACAAAAGAAGCTTAAGTCCAAAGTCCAAAAAGTTGGATCAAGATTTTTCAAATATTTTAGGGATTCCAAAAGATTCACACACAAACTCTAAAGATTAAAGATGAACTTGCATCAAATCATCCATAATAAGATAGATTTACTTACAAAGGGCTCAAATCCAAAACCTCCAAGAAAAAAAAAAACCTCCATTAACACCTTGTTCTGTAAAATAAGTATAGACCTAACATTAAGAGAGTAAAACTAGAAAAATCTAAGAAGAAGATGAACCATCCTAGCAAGATTTTCAAGGTTGGGAGGCAAACTTACCAAATTTGGAGAAGAACTCCTTTTTCCTCTTTTAAAACTCTCTAACTCCTTTTATTTTGATGTAAATGATGCTATTATGGTTTCTTTAACTTATATTTTGGGCTTTGGGTCGAGTTGGGAGGGTCTCATACTCCCCAAAACGAAGAAAAAATGATTTTTCTTCAAGAAAACATAATCTAGGTCAATCGATCCAATGTATTTTTGTGCACTTTTCTGAGACCAAAGAAATCTTGGATCAATACTGTATTGATCCTGGATCGAACCTTTAAGTGGTGGACCAATCTAGACAAGTTTTTTAGCTTTTATCCCTTTGCAGTAAAATGCTCATAGCTTCCTCTATAGAACTCGGAATCAATCTTTGTTTGTTGTGTTGAAAATTAGACTCGAAGACCTTTCTAGGGATATATATCTTGAACTCTAATTCACTTGGGATTGATGTTAGTGGTCCCAAGAATTTACCCAAAATCCGTGAACTTGTCAACATAGACACCTTGTGGGAAAATAGGCATAGATTTCTCTAGGAGATTCCTATTTACAGACCGTTTGTTTTGTTGGAAAGTAGACTCCAAGATATTTCTAAACATATACATCTTGACCCCCAATTAACTTAGAGTTTATATAGATTTTCATGTGAAGTTACCCCAAAACACACTTGGGATAGTTCTCAAAATCGACCAGTCCAATGTCAAACTTAGGCTCTACACTTCTAACTTGATCCAAAGGGTTCATAAACCAACCTAAGGTCTATTTAGAATATGTGAGATGAAAATTTTACCCTTATGAGATAAAATTTCAATTTTTCCCTTTTAGTACAAAGCAAGACATTACAATACATAAGGTATCAAACCTCCTTATAATATATACTTAATAAAATTCTTGTTCCTGAGCAATGCGGGACTAAACTTCTATGGGTTTAATTTCTACCAGCTACAAGAGAAATAATCTTTAGCAAAATAGGAAATATACCCATAAAAGCATGTCTATAATTTAGACAATATTCTCAATTAATAATTTGTTAACACAAATCAATTATAATAGATAAAATATTAGAAATTAAATTAATTCAATATTTTATAATATAATTGATAATATTTAATTAATTATTTATATTATTATTATTTTATTAAATTAGAATTAACATGTATGTATAAAAACATAACACTTTCTTCATCACTCTTATCACAAGCTAAAGCTCTATCCTTATTAGGTTGCACATTGAGCTGCTTCTAAGTTGAATTCTAGACAATAATTAATTAGTTAAATCATGGAAATGTTACATCTAAACATCCACAAAATACTTTACTATTGAATTTCATTCTCCCCTCAGAATCCTTGGGTGAAATTTTATTATGGTGATAACGAGCTCAATGCTAAACAAGAGTGGTCAATGCACTTTAATGCGTTTTTTACCCAAAGGGAAATCATGAATTTCCCCATCAATAGAGGCCTAATGCATTTCAAACCTTGTGGATGCCTAGTGAGTTTAAGGTATCTCAGAAAAGCAACCAAAAATTTAAAATAACTATTAAAGCTAGCTAAAACTATTTCGAGTTTAGATCCTCCTCTTAGTAAGGATTTTTCTATTATACTTTACCAAATTAGAACACCATTCAAGAGCTGAGGATGCTAGACATAGACAAAATTTGTTTCTTTGAATACCCCTTAAAATGTACTTTATTCAGTATGGAAAAAATGTAACGTACCCTTCACCTGGACTGTGTGGTATTTATACAAGATCGGACCCAATCATTGTGTGTTTGGATTCACAAAATTAGAATTAGCCTTAGAATTCTAATTCTACATAATTGAATTCCGTGGATTCAGAATTCTACCATTTTGATGCATATATGTATAGATGGAATTGGAATTCAAAAATCTCATTTTTACTATTTGGATACACAAACATTTAATAATCTCAATCAGCCCAATTTTGTTTGTTCTCTGTTTGGTGGGTAGCCTTGAGATTCTATGGCCCATCACTAAGGACTCACAAGTCTTGCGAGTTGGGCACCAAAGCCTTGCATTCGCCATGGTCATGCTTCTATATGTAGTTTATTCACTATGAAGATCACTTGGGGAGAGAAACTAGCTATATTTTTTTACACTTTTTCCATAAGCTAACATGAACTAGATTTTCTACTCAAGGGTATTTTGGTTAATTAATAAAATAACATAGAGCATTTTGCGTAGTTTTTGTGTTAAAAATAAATATTTTCACAATTGCTTGAGGGAGGTAGGCATTTTAGTAATTTGAATAAACCTAAAGCATAGCTAAAATGAGATAGATTTTCAGAGTACTTTGGTTAATTAATAAAGTGACAAAGGGCATTGTGGGTACTTTGTGTTAAAAAAACTCCTCACAATTGCTTGAGGGAGGACATTTTAGTCATTTGAATATTGAATAGACCTGAAACATAGCTAACATGAGCTAGATTTTCCACTCAAAGACATTTTGGTCAATTAATAAAATAACATAGAGCATTTTAGGTATTTTTGTGCTGAGAAAACTCTACACAGTTTCTTGAGGGAGGAGGGCATTTTAGTCAAAACCATAGCTAACATTAGCTAGATTTTCCACTCAAGGGCATTTTGGTTAATTAATAAAATAATAGAGGGCATTTTAGGTATTTTGTGTACTAAAAAACTCCTCATAATTGCTTGAGGGAGGAGGGTATTTTAGTCATTGAATAGACCTGAAGCATAGCTAACATGAGTTAGATTTTCCACTTAGGGGTATTTTTGGTCAATTAATAAAATAACAAAGGGCATTTTGCGCATTTTGTGTTGTAGAACTTTTCACAATTGCTTGAGGGAGGAGAGCACTTTAGTCCTTTGAATAGACTTGAAGCATCGATGAAGGAATTTTGGTCACACTGTCTTATAAAAAGGAATTGGAAATACCAGCCTATGGGTTGTTATTTCAATTCCTTTGATTTGGGGCTTTAATTTTGCATTCTAATTTCTTAGTGATTTGACCTAAGTTCATTTCTATAATTAAAATCGACCATAAACAACATAAATGGATTTGAGTACCCCAATTCCATTCCCACTCTTCTAATTCCTTAAATCCAAATGCACTCTAAGTTCAATGTGGAATATTTTATTTTATAATATGGTTTCTAATCAATTGGCAAAACCACATACTAACAAGAAAGACTCACAATAAGAGATCAATCATGATTTACTCTCTTGAATTCTCATTTCTTGTTGGGTTAATGTCTTGAATTCAACCCGAAATGTAACCCGGATGATGATCCAGAGAAAAACTGAATATGACCCATTTATGGGTGAAGGTGAACAAAGTGATCCGATTTGGGGTTTGGATCCAACCCACGGAGATTAGGGTTTTGGGGGTTTCTTGATTTCTGTGCAGCTGCACTGTTCATTGTAATCTTTGTTTTTGCTCATAATGAAATCTCTCTTTCCCTTTCACCTGTGGATGTAGGCTTCAAGCCGAACCACATAAATCATCTTCTTCTTTGGTTTTCTGCATAACATTTCTCATAACTAGTTTATATCCTATTTTCAATTCTTTGTAATGAGAGAGAGATAATTAATTAAACAAATGGAAGTAAGGAATCCTGGTTGCAAAACTCCCGTTTAATGGATATGATTTAAAAGAGAGGCTATGACCTCGGAACAATATCCAACTTAACCTAAAACTTTCATACTATTCAGGTCATAAAATCTTTCATTATTAATAAATAGCATACCTGATAATGTAGTCCTGTTTGTTATATATTTAGATCTCTTGCAAGTGGATTGTATTCTATAGAGACCAATGGCTGCCACATATCACCAATGGAAGATCATGTATGGATAGTGACCCTGCAAGGTGATTGGATCAAATCTGTCTGTCAATAAACTAAAATTTTGTTTCTTTAATCTATCTTAAAGTATTGTTATTGTTTAATTTGTTCTTGTAGTTTGAGTATAGCCTCCAAGAAAATCAGGACAATATTCCTGATTTTAAATTGAGGAATATGCCTTCAGACCCACAGAAATTTAGGGCATTCTTGCCAAGGAATATAGTAGAATGGGCCTATGTGTGCATGTTTGTACTGTGTGTGGGCGTGCATGCCTGTGTATTTGTGTGTATATGAGAGAGAGAGATTTACATAAGAGTTGCTTTATAACTTGAGTATTATAGGAATGTGTATCTCATGTGCGGTTTGAATAATAGCCAGTACAACTGTTGTGATAAAACAATACGACAGAACAAAATACGTATCGGATTCAAGTATGCAATGAGGGTGAAACAAAACAAGAAAACAGTAAACGAGAAAAAAAAAAAAAAAAAAAAAAAAAAAAAAAAAAAAAAAAACATAACACAATATTTAACGTGGTTTGGCAAGATTGCATAATGAAGACAGTCAAGAACTTCTACTAGAGAACAAAGATAGCGAGTTCCCAAAATCCAAAGGCGAAACCCTTAGGAATAACCCAAAGAACTCTTCACACAGATATGTTATTCTCTCAACGATAAAGTCTTGACAAAATCTCAATATGCTGCACCAACAAAACACACAAAACAATCCTTTTATAGCAACCTAAGAAACTCAACTTCTTAAAGTAGGTTAAACACCCAAAATAACCCCAATACAAAAAACAATGTTTCTTAGCCTTGCGAGTTGAATTTAATGGGTGATACAAAGATCTAGGATCATCGATCGAACACCACTCTTATAAACGCCGATAAAAATTCTGTTGTTTTTGGATTCTAAGATATGGGGTTAGGAATAATGAGTTTAAAATTTTAAATCTGTAATATGTACATCCTCTAGCATCCTTTGGTGGTAAGTTTAAAATCAAACTTAAAGGACCAACAACACCAACAACTACTGCTACAGTAAAATAGGCCAATTTTCTGCAACTCGGTTAGTTTTTATTATAATTTTGAGCACTGCAAAAGGCCTGATTTCTTGTTGTGATTACATTACAAACTCACTTGGAGGAAGAGAAGAGTATATATTCTTAATGTTTCTCTTTGTTATTGTTAGGAAGGGAATAGTAGGGAACTAATTCCAAACTACTCTTATGTGAGAGTATCCCTTAATGAAGACAAATTGGCATAGCAGACACAGCTCTACCATCTCACATGTGTTAGGATTTGAAGTTAACATTAATCACAAATCAGTACAGTGAAAAATAAAATAGCAAAGAATTCAACAAACACACAGGAAAAAAAAAAAAAAAAAAAAAGGAAATACAATGGATTTACATAGCCAAGGTCTTTAATAACCCTCAATTCTCATCAGAACAGAAGACAAAACCCGTTAATTACCCAGTGCTTCACGTAACCCTCTACACTATTTCTCACGAACGCATCTCACAGCGACTTTCTCTCCAATCATAAGTCAACGATTTAAAATTAGTTCTTCTTTGCCGATATCCCTCTTTTCTCATATATAAGGAAAGATAAGCCAACTTTTAAATGAAATCAAACTCTAAATAAAAGTTCATCCTCAGCCATTGGATCAACTCTAAACTGACGGCTGAGAAACAAGACACAAACACACAACAATATTCAATCAGGGATTCTCACGTACAACCTACCTCATTTAATCTTTTTTCAGAATATATATAATTTATTAAATCGTGGACTCTTACCCCATGCATGTACAATTTGGTCTATAACTACAATGTCTACAAACAATTTCATTTTCCGTTCCTTTTTATGGTAACTTACAAGTGAGACACGTGTAGTAAATTGTAGCCACATGCACACACACACACACACACACATACACAGAGAGAGAGAGAGATTGTATGTGACATGGTGCTATTTTTTATGGACACTCATTGTTTACAATCCAGGTAGTGGTGGGTTTCAAAATTTTATAATCTTTGCATCTAAAACCAATAACAATTGAAAGTGAGATTGGAAAATATTTTACAGTAATTTCGTACACGCGTAGAAACTGATGCTACTATGATATTTAATACTTGTTGTGTGGGTATCCTTTTTTCTCTTTCTCTCAATATGACGAGAGGATTTTAAAGGCCCCTAATGTTGCAACACTAAGTTGGATCCCATTGATGACTATTAAAAATAAGAATATCAGTTCACATGTTTCATCCGCTCATCTTTTCTTGCCACGACAAGGAACAAGTGGAAGCTTAAAACAAGAATACAAGGACAGTACTGATTTCTCAATGTGCATGGTAATGAGGTATTAGATTTCACACTAATGAATTTGAAAAAACTTATTAGATATTTTCGTTGCACTCAAAATTAGGTGAGAACGAATCTTGTGAGAACTTGAAAATGGCATCAGGGTATGGACACATTAGCACCGAAAAGTGATAAGTGCCCCCCAAAAAATGCAAATCACTTTTCGATACTGATGCGACAGCCCCTCTGGTGCCGTTTTCACGGTTCTCACCAGATTCGTTCTCACATAATCCAAGCCCTTTTCGTTGGCTTCCCTTTAGTGAACAGCTCATGGATCCTGACCATCCAATCATAGTTGTCACTTGGGTTGATCGTATCCCAGAAAGTAAAAGTGAAATGATACGATGAGTCGAGCCATCTAATCTGAACCAGGATAAGGATGGTTATGTTTCTACTCTAGTGTTATTTTGTCGGTGCCACCAGTATGATTGTCTGTTTTGAGACAGACCTCTAAAGGCGTGTCATTGATTGACACATGATTTGTTTTTGAATTTGATGTCTTTTATTGTTCACCTACTTTTTCAACTGAACACTTTTTTTGGATCCTTTTACCCCCAAAAATAACACATGTCTCTTTATAATTCACCATATACACTAAAGAGGCATTTTATCACATAACATTTGCTTCGTTTAAAGCAAATATGAACTTATATGTATCCAATTCGATTAAATATCTCTTCGTTTAAAAAACATCCGATTATAAATGAACTAAATATGGATATATTTAATGACTAATTTAAATTAATAGTCATATTATAATATTGTGGATTATTTTACTGTATACATACTACTGTGGGTTATGTTACATTATAGTAGAATACATAAATACTCTTAACATTAACCCTAACCTAATGGATACGAATATATTAACCCAATTTAATGAATTTTTGTAATTGGATATATCCATATTTGTATTCAATATTCAACTAACTTAACGGATACAAATATGAACCTATATGTATCCAATTCAATTAAATATCCGTTCATTTAAAAAACATCCAATTATAAATGAACTATATATGGATATGTCATTATCCGGATCATATCCAGTTTATTTACATCCCTACCTTAGACCATATAAGTATGGTCAGTTATTTAATTGCATTTGTTTTTGGTATTCATTTAATTCTTTATTTGAAAGTTTAAATCCTTGTTATTGAAAATAGTATTATTAAATCTGATGAGATTTATCCTCATTATTATCCGAGTCATGTATCTTAATGTAGACACAAATTTCGTGCCTAAATCCGCAACACAAAAAATATGTAACAAATTTAATAAAAGAATATTTGTAATTAATGAATTGAATACAACTCTTTGATTTTTACACTCTTTTACAAAAAGAGTAAAACCTTTGATTCTTGTCGACAGAGATCTAAGGGTTTGATGGCGTGTTTCTTGGATTTGAGTATTGGTGTGCTTGATCGGAAATGAATCGGCTTCTTCTAGGGGCTTCGCACTTTATCCAAAAAGAAAAGAAACACCGCAAATCTCGATCTCAGAGCCGGATTTGTGGCATGTTTCTGAGATGCAATAAGTCTTCTTCTCTCTAGCAATGAACTGTGGTTAATGGAGAGACTGAGAAGTATGCATTGAGTTTTCAAGTCTTGGGAGAACTCTAAAGATGCTTTGGAAGTCTTCTTCTCTGTAGAGCTTCTTGCCTGAAGTCTTTTGCCAAAAGTCATTTCTTTATGTGAAAATAATGTATTTATAAACTTAGGATTAGAATCTTCTTAAACCCTTGATTGAGTATTGATTGGATGCTCTTACCCCTTTTAATATAAAAGAGTGAAAGAGTGATTCAGAAACCTTGTTTGTTTAGAGAGAAGGCCAGGGCAATTTATGAAATTATTTGTATTCCATGAATGACATGACCTTCCTTCTTTACCCAAGAGAATCTAGATTTGATTTTATTCAAATCTCTCTTGAGTGAGTCCATGCAAACTGTTTAGGTTTGCCAATGGGTTTGAGACATGTGAATTTGGTCTTTTGGGTTATTGTTTAAAACCTGGATCTAGTCCAATGGACTTGCCTTTTTAACCGGGCTTAATTTGTTGATGTAAAACCCATCTAAACTTTTGTGCAAATTTGTGAGGAAATGTACCTTTATTTGAAATTTATGCAAACTTTAGGTATCTACACTTAATTGGAGTCGGCAACATGAATCTTTGTTATTTATGGTCATATCTTCAGTTTTAGCGAAAAATTATACTTATTCTATGAATATTGTTTCTTGGTTGTTTGAGATTCTATACTATAAATGGTAGTACTCACTAGCAAGTTGCAAACCGGTTCATGGAGTACGTTAATTATAAGAAGTCAAAATTAGTCCATAAACTTTAAACATTCATAACTTTTGACCATAACATCTAATTTTGATTTAAAAGTACTCAAAAAAAAAAAAAAAAAACAAACCAGCTCAACGAGCTCTATGCCATCCCAAATGCTATCACCGTTTAAGGTCAAGCAGGACCTTAAATCCATCATTTAGATCCTTAAGAAACAACTTTTTGTTATGTTTTGCTATTTCAGGAAACTTCCAATTGTCATATATTTTGGGAAATATTTGATATGATTTTTTTTAAGAAATGTTAAAAATTTATTTTTAGAATATTAGAGTGGTTTTGGGTAAAATTTAGAAATTTTTATTTTTATTAATTTTTCTTCTTTTTAGCAATTTCTTCTATAGTGGGAAATCAAGTTTGTTTAGGAAGTTTCTACTTTTGGTCTTGAGGTCCAAGGTTTATAAATTCTCCATTGTAATCGAATTGAGTATTGAATGAATGAAGTTTTGAGTTATTGAGAGTTTTTTCTACTTCTTTTTTTTTTTTTGTAAAAATCAGCAAGTCCCATTGTTCTTGGTATTTTCTTTTGTGAAAATCAATAGGTTCATTGGAAAGTTGTACTCAATCTTTTAATAAATTCATCCCTAAACGCTTGTTGTATCAGCAAAACATGAATGGTCTTACAATTGTTCCAAATATATATATATATATATATATATATATTTAGATATGTCTTGATCACATAGCATTTTAGAAGCACCTCTTCACTATCTACCCCACTCTAATTCTAAGAACAATATCCTCTTCAATATCTTCCCCCTTCATCTGTTACTTGTTAAGCAAAAATTAGAAAATAAAAGAAAAACAAAGATTTTATAAAAAATGAAGATAAGTGTGCTCATGATTCAAAGGTATTACATCAGGCATGAATGTAACTTTTCTTGACAAAGCAAAGTTGTATTGTATGACCGAAGCAGCACTATCATATCCCCATCCTCAGAGAATGCAAGGATTATTTTCAAATTATCCCCACCCCATTGTCATGAAACACTGAGTTAGACGGTGACAGAAGAAACTGCCATAACAATTTTTTTTTAACACGAACGCTTAGAACATAGATAATCTTGAACGGTATTTTTTTTCCTCGAAAACAAAAGGTGTGGTTAGAAAACTGAACATATTTGTGTGCATAGTTTTGGTTAAAGTTGAATGACCTACGATGACATGCAGTTTATGAGAACGTATGTTGTGCTGCAAATCAAAATATTAAAGAAAAATGAAAGGAAAGTAGATATGCTGGTCCGTTCAAGCGAACAGGTGTCAACACGACAGAGATGCTAGAGGTTTTCCTCTATCGTCTGCTGGAGATGATCTTGTGCGTTTTTCCCCCTCCCTTTTCATGGATACGGTGTCAATCAAACATGTTGAAAATATATTAACTCTAACCTCTCCTACAACCTTAAGGCTTTAGGAGGGACAGTGAGTTGCTTTATTTAAGATGGTATCATAGTAGGTTTTAGGTTGCAAGTTCAAATCTCCCTGTAGATGTAATTATTCTTCCGGGCACTCGCACCTAGCTCCCATATCTTCATTGTCCAGGAGTGTCCCTCCTGAGGGGGAGTGTTGAAATATGTTAAGTACATTAACTCTAACCTCTCCTACAACCTTAGTGTTTTAGGAGAGATGGTTAATTGCTTTATTTAAGAAAACATGATTGATGTGATTCAGCACTCTAATTAACTAAGCACTTTATCTTAGACATCAAAAACCCAACCTTGTAGCCACTTGCCAAGAATTTTGCTTTAAGCCTGAGGCTAATAGTTGGTTTATTTCTTTAATGTTGAGGTCACTACACACCCTCATAATTATGCATTAAAATTAGTTGAGGATTGGATGGAGGGAACATAAAAAAAATTATTTAGTCTAGATTTTTATGCTCTAATCTTATCTTCGGATGGGTGATATTTATTATGCTATTGGAAGTTCTAACTACCCTAATTAATTTGATTTATAAACTAGAAATCTAGAAGGGAAAAAAAAAACAGAAGAACATGCTGGGCACAAAGGGTTAACTTGTCTTCTTCAATCACCCCAATTATTATACTAGCAAAATGGTTCTTCAAAGATACATTTTTGGTGTACATAAATAGTTTTAACATTTAAAAATAGATTAGCTAACTGTTAGGGATTACAATTTTCAGGATCGGTCGACCATTAACTGTAACCATTCATACTTTGAACTTAATAAAATACTAAAACATGGATCAATGGTACAACTACTGCGAAGATTTAAAATTAGACTTTATTTATTTATTAATTAATTGTTTAGGAGTGGGGATGAGAGCCTCTTACCAAGTTGTACTTTATTAATGTTATTTTTTCCTTTCATGCCTGATAGGGAGTCTCTTGGTTGAATCGAAGGGAGCAGAAGACACAGCTTGGTTCAATAGAGGTGACAAATAAAATAACGGAATGATAACTACTTGATTGACTGTGTATTGAAAATTTCAACAGTCTCTTACCATTGTTTTCACCTTCCGTTGGACACTTGATACATTTTTTCTTTTTTTTAATTATTGGTTGTGATGGATCTGTTGCCCATCCTCCATCTACCCTTCCCTTCCTCATAATTTACATACTCAAGCAACTGGTTTCTAAGCATGTCATTCATCCCAGTTATTCAACTGGTGGGCCACTTGGGTGTCCCACATGGACCCTTTCTTTTTCTAATGAGATTTGTGAATTGGAGGCTTATTTGGGGCCCACATCAACCCAGAGCATGTATACACGACCCAACAGAGCGCCCATTTTAAGGCCCATTCATGGAAAAAAAAAATGGAAAAGAAAAGAAGATTACACTTTTTGATGGTATTTGGTACAAATTCTAAAATCCAATTCTGAGTCATAATCAATTTCGGACTACATTGTTGCTCTTTCTTGTATACGAAAATTTTAGTTGATTTTCCTACCCCCATAGGTAAGTCTGAGGATTAGGTACAACAACTTAGAGAGTGGCTAAAATTGTAATGACATCAGGCTGACACATCAGTGCCAAAAAGTGAAAAAAAATCCCCTAAAAAGGTGTATATCACTTATTGGTGCTGATGTGTCAGCCCTAATGTCATTCCCACTTTAGGCACTTTCTAAGTTATTGTACCTAATCCCAGCTCCATAGGTCAAAAGAGGGGTTGAAATCCTCTGCCGCGTGAAGATTTACGCCGGGCTCTTATATTTATCTGAATTTCCGTACAACAACCCCACGAAGTAGGGACCCACAATGAGTTCAAATGGTCGGCTACTGTACTAGTGAAGTGCAACCACAGGGTCTTCATTAAATCTCAAGCACCTAAAGTTAAAAACAATAATTTTGAATCCAATGCTTTAAAGCTTCTCTCTCTCTCTCTCCAAAAAGAAATGCCAATCAAGAAAGAAAGCCGCTTCCTTTCTATCTCTATCCAAATCAGAATGAAAATCTAAAGTTTGTACATAAGCCAAGGTTTGAGTCCACATTGTATATCATTGAAAAGAACTTAAACATCCTCTGTTGGTAAGCACTTGAGCTGGATGAATCTTAAATTCTTGCACCACTTAATTGCTAAAATCAAAATAGGATCTAAGCTTGAAGAAAAAAGAGATCACAAGTGAAGCTTTGAGCAAATGCGATGCTTCATAATAAGATCTAAGTAACAAACTTATCTTACAAGAATAGCAAAGTTATTCCTGCAATTCGACTAAGCTTGGACTTGTTGCCCTTCAATTAATATTTGCTAACCTTAATCCTAAATTAAGGGTGTAGGGCTCTTGGCAATGGAGAGGGGTGGCATTTCTCCTGCCAAGTTTTCTAGGGCCGCCAGAAGAGAAGGGAAGAGAGAGAGAGAGAGGTAGGCTAGGCTACTCTATCAGATTTGGGCCTGGCCTAAGCTTTTAATACTTGTAAAGTTGAAGTCCAAGTTTGGCCTGTTATTAAGTGGGCCCAACTAAGTCCCCGCCCTCCCCACTGGGCCTACAATTGCAGGCCAAATCTGGATCTACAACAGCACAACGAGGCAGCACATCTCATTTAAACCCTTTGGTAGGTTTTAAGACCCAAGTAGTATCCTCACTCGCCTAAGAAAAACAATTTCTGGTTTCAAACAACAAAATAATTTCCCTCTGGTTTTTTGAAATTTTATTTCCAAAGATGTGAAAAACAACAAGGTATATCTCGTACTCTTGGAATTTTCTTGTGAAAGAAACACACCAAGTTGCCATGAATCCAATTTTATCTGATTATGAACTAAAATAGATAACTTCATATCCAACATGAATCTACACCCACTAGCAATCAGAAAGATAGAAGAAATCCAGTGTCATTCAATTTAGTCCAACTCCTTCCAAAACAAACAGTTTGAAATTAAGAATAGTCAAATTCACAGATCAAGTGCTGGGAAAAATTAAGAGTTTAGCCAACATTAAGCCGATACGAGAAGAACTATATTGTCAAGTACCATTTTATTTTCAATTCTCCGTCTGCTCTTGTTGAAGTTTTAATCCATCAGGAAATATGAAAGCAGAACTATGGTCTGATAATCATCGTACCCAATTTCATCTGCCAACAATCTCTCTACAAGAAAAAGTTAACAAGGCATGTTTCTTACTAATCACTAGCTAATTTAGATAAACAGGTAATCCTTACCGAAAAAAAAAACACACAATGATTCATAGAAGATACCACTCTTATAGAGACCCTTCTAGTTTACTAACATCTTCAAATACCCAATTCAAGTTCATAAAATTAATTAAAACTGAAATCAATTTTCCCTCTCAATCTTCTAAAATATTTGGCACCTGCCATGATAAGGAAGCGTATTAAAGTTTTGGCATTAGAACACAACATTACCTATCAAGTTTACTAGACAAATTTGAAGTGGTCATCCATTAAAAAAAAATGCTCGCCACATTAGCATTTGCCTTTTTGAGTTATCCTCAATCCGTTCCCTCCTCGCATTAGCTAAACTTTATCCTAAAATTTAACCAATCGATGATGTGCTCCACAATAGCCTCTTGTTCAGGTTCAAAGAGAAGATCATGCAAGAATCCTTCATACAATTTGATGGATTTGTTAATCAAGGAGGCTTCTTTGTACAGTTTTGGGAAGCTTCTGGGTCAATTACAGTATCAGCAGTGTCAGGTAGAACTAGAAAACAATTAGTCTACACAGGTTCTGCTACAAGCAGCATGAGATTTTGAGAATCTCTGAGCTGGTCTTGATCCTAATGGAATCAGTGTATACAAGTGGGTCTGAATACTTTGCCACTAGTGCCTCTGGGTCACGAAAAACTGGCATTCCATTCTTGTTCATGGCACTGAACTAGAATTTTGGTAACAAAAGGGATAAAAGTGGTGCTAGCATTTTCCATCCAGGAAAAAAATGGATGAGACTTTTCTCAAATGTTAACATGAGTTTTTGAAAGCTTGAGGCACAGTGAAAAATAAAAATTTTAAATAATATGAAAAGAAGCGCTTCCTTACCCCAAAGATTGGATGGGATGCCTAAACTCGTACTACATGAGAAGTTAATACTACACCTTTCTATGAGGGTTTCAATCTTTTTGTCCAATAATGCCTTCATTTATTCATGAAAAAAGAAGAAAAATCTATATAAATACAAGGCTTACACTAAAAATAAGGTTTTTTCTTCTATCTTTACTTACTTCGGTATAATAGTAATATAAAACTCATCCGTCTATAATTGCTGATTTAGTTCCAATTTCATTACATATTCCTTTTGCGTCAGATCCAGGTGATGATCTGCTCCCCATTGCCCTATGCAAAAGAAAACGTATATCTACTTTGCAGCAAAACTTTGGCAAAATTTTCTCACTTTTAGAGTTGGCAAAACAAACAAACTAGGGGAATACAAAAGTTCCAAAATTTCATCGAAATTCCAGCAATGTTAGTGAAATATCAAGGAAATTTTGTTGATATGGATACTTGTAACACCCCACACTATGACACACATATTACTGTACACGTGTCACACTTAAAATGCTAACACATGTCACATAAATTC
>JAOXJP010047796.1:0-16149 GCA_025762735.1 Platanus orientalis
TATATATATATATATATATATGCGAGTATTGAAGCTATAAACATAATATCATATAATGACAATGAAAATTTTACTTAAAAATGTGTGGTAACTTTATCAATGTTTGAGTTGTAAACACAATAGTATACAATGGTAGTAATAAATTTAATTGATATTGTATGATAATTTTATGAGTGCTTGAATTGTAGATACAATAGTAATAAATTTAATCGATATTATATGGTAACTTTACGAGTGTTTGAATTGTAAACACAATCCTTACCAATATATATATATATAAACACAATAATATGCAATAGTAATAATAAATTTAATTGATATTATATGATAACTTTACGAATGCTTAAATTATAACTTTACGAAACTTTATCTATCAAAACCTACAATTGCATTTTAAGCCTTTTCAATTCAGCTGGCGTTATATGGTATGGTGCCATATAAATAGGTTTAGTGATTTCCGTTAACTCAATTTCAAACTTAATCTTCCTGTCTGGAGGTAAGCTAAGAAGATCATCAGAAAACACATCGCTAAAATCTCTAACAATGGATATATCTCTAATCTGCACTCCATCATTCTGATCATCTAAAATATAAGCTAGGTACCATAACCCACATTTCTGTAATAACCTTTATTTTCACAGGGCATAAATAATATTAAGAAAACTCCGTATTCCTTTTAATACAAACTCATGATGATTGAGGATACTAATGGTCACCTCCTTGCTATAACAATCCACCTTAGCATGGTGGGTGGCTAACCAATCCATGCCTAAGATGACACTGAAGTCCTATAGGCCAATCATGACTACATAATATTTGCATACCAGCTCAACAATCATAGTCTTGCCAAGCAGAGTGAATATAACTAGATTATACTCTAATGGTTCCGGTGTAGCATCAATAAGTGTCACAAATCTTGTAGACATAAATGAGTGTGTGGATTTCTGATCAATAATTACTCTAACATCATGTGAAAATAAATGAAGAATACCTGTCACCACAGTATTGGACACCACCACATCTTTTTCGGTAACCGCATATACATACCCTTGAATTTTTAGTCTTGGCTTTCCATCAGTAGGCTTGGCCTTTAGATCATTATTCATTAAAGGGTAGTCTCTAATCATGTGGCTTGTCTTTTTGCGTCTAAAACATGCTCTTGATTTGAGGTGGCAAACACCCGAATGAAGCTTTCCACATCTAGGACTAACATCCTTGTTTGGCTGGGTTCTAGTCTCAGTCACTACCTTCTTGCAAGTCTTGGTATTGTCACTTGCCTTTTTGAATCCATCCTGAATAAGACGCTTCTTTCATTGATACTGAATATACCATGGCTCTTCTAATTTCCTTTCCACGACCATGGCAGTCTCAACTACATCTGCAAAAGTGCTTAATTGTAAGGCATCCATTCATATATATCACCTGAGCGTAAGCCCCTCTGAAATTTCATGGTCTTTCGCTCATCATCTCTAAATATGTGAGGAGCAAACCTAGTCAACTCCATGAATTTGGCCTTATATTGTAGGACCATCATATTTCCCTGTATGAGTTTCATGGACTCCATCTCCTTAGCATCACGAATATTATATGGAAAGTAATAATTGCAAAAAGCTCTAAGGAAAATACTCCAAGTGAGTGGTTCGTCTTTATCTTCTCATTTCACCATAAAGATTACAAAAGAGGCATTCTAAACCAGAGTGCAACCAATCATATCAAATATTTTCTCTAACTGCATATGCCATGCTTCCGCTTCCAATGGATCTGAGAAGCCTTTAAACTCAGCAGACCCTATCCTCCTAAACTACTTTAAAGCACTAGTCCCATGCTCAATATTCATGTGCCTCACAGTTATATGACACTACACACATCAGCTAATTCCCTGATAGCTCTAAATGCTCTGTTTCGGTCCTCAACCTCAGTATAATCAACAAAAATGGGGATCCAACAGGGTGACATCTTTTCTTAAAAATAATCAAATAAACTTAATCTCAAACTTTTCTAAAAATATCAAATAATCCTCAAGTATGTCTGACTACATCAAAACAAGATCATATCATATCACTTTAAATTTCAAATTGTTTCTAAGATCCCATTCTAATGTTCTGATGTTCTTTTATTATGATTTTCTAGTTTTGACTGCTTCTAGACCTGAAGTGTTTATTTTCTAAATCTAAACTTAGAGCTTCATCATACATATTTACAGAACCTTAAACCTGAAGCTCTTAACACTTTGATTTATTTATCGAATCTTCAAAACCTTGTGCTCTGATACTAACCCTATCATGCCCCGAAACCTATACTAGAAGGGCCATGAATTTCGGCACGTGACATTAATCATTAATTCACTCATTCAGATCCTGTAAATTGCATATAATTTTTTTCGACTCATTCTTTTCATTCTTATGCAGCAAAATTGCATATCATATATCATGTCTATCCATATCTCATAAATCAACCTATGATAAAATTTCTATAATTCCATTAACTTGAAAATAATTCATAATCATGTATTGACATTCCCATTCAAATAAACCAATAACATGGCATAAATTAAACCATCATCTAAATTGAATATCAAGTCTAAATTGAAATCCATTAACTTATTGCATTCTTTTAAATAAACTGAAATAAAATATTGAACTAAAATAAAATAAAGTTTCAATGTCTCATGTCATAAATGAATCCATCTAACTCTTCAAATCCAACCCATCTGAATTTCTATTCAGCTATTTCCTTATCATCTGTGGTGCCAAATTTGGGGTGAGCTAGAAAACTTAGCAGGTAATAATAAACTAAGGAGTAATGGATCAAGACTTAGCACGAACCAAAACAAAATAGATAGTTGCATACATTTTTAACAATATATAGAACTGAGCAGTTAATCATATAGAAACAAATACAAAACTAAAAACAATTTAAAAATACATAGCATATAAATGGTCTAAACAAAACAAAGTAGATCATATATCGAAATTGAGCATGTAAAACAGATACATAAGCCAATACAAATAACGGTTACACATTTTTAATCCTTGGGAAATAGGCTAGACATATCATTTAATCCCCGATGAGAAGGGCTAGACACACCATTTAATCTCAGATGAGAAGAGCTACACACAACATTTAATATCTAGTAAGAAGAGGCAGTCACACCATTTAATCTTTGGTAAGAAGAGTCAGAACAGTTCACACTCGTGGACATCGATGTTCGAGAGGGGTTCAGATACCCCTGCCCACCCGTGGTTTCTAGGCCCATTCTTCGACACGTGATGCCGGTGCGTGAAAGGTCACTAACCCTTTTATAGAAGGGTTAAGCTTTTCTTGGAGTTGCCACCAACTCGGGGTTAATCGATGGAGTTGGACATTGGTTCTCCTCTTCGGGTGAAGAAGAGAAGTCTAGACCCAAAGGTCTAGGGGTTTGACTCTTAGTACTAGTCTACATTCCTAAGATAAAGGGTAAGTTGTTTAGTTGCATTTGGAAAAGGTGTTAGGTACCCCAAATACCCGCCTTTTTAGGTTAGCTTCTCTCATTCATACAAGTTTTAAATTATGCTAAAGTCCATGCTTTGTTAAATGTACAATTATTGGTCTTGGACCACTCCCGTGGTATGATCATTATAGTTGCACCTGACACATAGTCCTAAGCTGCCTACATACCCGATCTTATATGGTTCAATGTGTTCCTAGGGTTTTGTCGGGATCAAACTATATGTAGTTCTAGGGTTTGTTGTGTGTGCCAATCTCAGTTGTCAAGTATGTCTGACTGTGAGAGTGATGTAGGGTAGATTCATTTTAGATTATTTGTATACCTACAGAGTACTTCGTGCTGCTACAAAACGTAGACAAGTTAGCTAAATGGGGGTCAGGACTATGTTGTACCAATGTGCGTGTTTAGAGAACCTAAACTGGGCTATGGCCAAGTCTCAGGGTCTTTGGATCGTGAACCATTGCAACATGACCCTAAGGTAAGGTGAAGACCGTAAAAGGTCGAGATGGGTTAAAATGTAGTGAATTGGTAGGTTGACTGGACCTGATTGCGCTGACGAAACAACCGCTACTCAAGCATTATCTCTCAGGTAAAGTTTGGGTACTTGATACACTTAAAAATTACAAGTGTATAATTAACCATACTATGATAATAGGAAAGCTAAAAGAGGCATTTGTAATGAAGGGATTCCTAGAGTATATCTATAGAATGGATTAGTTTGAAGCTGGGTTTCATTTGGCTTTCATGGGTTTAACACCAAAAATTCATCATAACACTTGTAAATAGGGCCCATAGAGGTGCCAAAGCACGTGGATGAATCTCAAGGTGTTAGTTACTTGCGTATAAGCTTTAGAGAATGTCAAGGTTCACTGGAGTGAATCTTAGATCCCAACACTTGAATTTCTCTAATGCCTACATTTCCTGTCAATACTTGAATTTTAAGTGATGAAAAATCAGGTGTTGGGTTTGAACACTCTATACTTCGGGAAGCATATCTCTCTTCATAAAATTCTAAATTGAACGTGGTCAGTCAATTTGGAAAGCTGAGAGAGAGATATTTTCAACCATGTATGATAAGTCTATACTTGGTTTGACGCCTATTTTTAATATACCAGTTTTTTTTGTCAATGTCTGTTTGTTAAAAAATAGGCATTGGGTTTGGACAGTCTGCACTCTAGAGGGCATATTTTTCTTCAAAAAATTCTAATGTGAGCATGGTTAGTCAATTTAGAAAACGGAAAGAGAGATATTTTCAACCATATATAATAAGTCTATACTTGGTCTAACACCTATTTTTCATACGTCTGGTTTTCTGTCAGCACCTGTTTGTTAAAAAATAGGCACTAGGTTTGGACAATCTGCAATCCGAAGGGCATATCTCTCTCTAGAAAATTTTGATTTGAGCATAGTTGGTCAATTTAGAAAGCTAAGAGAGAGATATTTCTAAACATATATAATAAGCCTATACTTGGTCTGATGCCTATTTTTTATATGTCAGTTTTTCTGTCAACACCTATTTGTTAAAAAATAGGCATTGGGTTTGGACAGTCTGCATTCTGGATGGCATATCTCTCTCCAAAAAATTATGATTTGAGCATAGTTGGTTAATTTAAAAATCTGAGAGAGAGATCTTTCCAACCATATATAATAAGCTTAAATTTCATCTGACGTATTTTTTCTAAACTGATGCCTTTTTTCTAACGCCTGTTTTTAATACCCTAAAAAAACAGGCGTTAGGCTTGGAACCAAAATCTAGAAACTTAATTTTGGTCATTTGGACCCTTAGAGGTGTCTAAAAATTCTAAAATTTGGATGCTAACAGACAGTACATATATAAACAACATATAAATTTTTTATTAAGATCATGCATAGAAAATTCACAATAAAATTAGCAAATATTCTCTAAAACTAGGTCTCAAAAGACCTACTTTTTGGGGTCTATTTGGGGGGCCATTTTGACGCCTTCCACAGCTCTAAAAATCATGAAATTAAATACAGAGAATCCTACATATGTCTAGTCTAATATAGTAAATTTTGAGGTCAAGAGGTCCTCTACAAAAATCACAAGAAAATTACCATTAAAATCAGTAAAAAAAGGGGAGCAAGTACCATATACCCGAATTGGAGGAGTGCTCTAGCATGAATTGAACAGTATACCAGCATGAAATTTATAATATATTGAAAGGGGAGAGTGAATTTGATAGGCTTTAGGCTTACCTTGCCAAGGCTTGAAGTGGGCCTAAGATTTTCCTCTTCTTCTTCCTTGTTTCTCTCTTAGGAATTAGGGGTTTTTGTGGCTAACCCTAATAACCACGGATTTGTGGCTATTAGCCCCAAATTGGTTAAATGAAGGGTGGGAATTAATGATAAGAGTTGTTAGATGAAGGGCTAGGATGATGTCTATCCTAAAGTAGGTGGAGGGCTAGGATTAGATTTAGGTGTGTGGTTGAGATCTATTTGGAGGGAGAGACATGGATGGGTGACATGGCAAGTCTAAGGGTTAGATCAGGTTTGAGCTAATCTAATGGAGGGTTAGACAGAGAATGTGCTAATGGAGTTGGATAGGGGAAGCCATAGAGGTGCCATGGAAGATGCCATTGGGCAAATCTCCATTGGTTGCACACCTAAAGGGGGGAGATGGGGATGCTTGTTGGGAGGCTCTAAGGGGTTCACTAGGGATTTAAAATACATCTAGGGGATCCTAGGGTGGGGGGTAAGAGAGAGAATCCAAATATTCTAATCTAAAAGGCATGAATGATTAGCTAAAGATGAGAATGCATTAAATGCAAAATATCTCACTTTAGCTAATATCTTGATTTCTAATTTTTCCGAACCCTATCACTGTTGTCACTTCATGTGAGCTCCCGAGCATGGAAGTTGGCCTAATCAGTGTCAATTTAGAGGTCACAGATGCTTTGGTTGTCCTGGTTCAGTCAAAACCAAATTACGAAAAGCATAAAGGGGTTAAATCAAGGTTTTTTTACCAAGAAAAGGTCTTAGATGTAGATTGGAAGGGCAAGATAGTCAAATATATTTGAGGGTGACCTAGGGATAGATGCTCCTAGGTCCAGGTGATTCACAACTTTTGACTGCGCGAGATTACGGTACCCGAGTAGAAAATTAGGTCAAAAACCATTTTTTAAACGGTTTGATAGAATTGTACAGGGGATGCTACTGGTTATTCTGTAAAATATTGCATCGAGTCGTATTCAGGGGATTCAAAGTTGGAGGTGTCTTAGAGCTACAAAAGTTGACAGATTGGCTACTGAATTCCTAGGCAGCTACCGGGAGTTTTCCGAACCAAGGGTTAGTGAAATGCATTCTCAACGACTAGGATGAAATTGAGAAAATAGCTCTGATTTTACCTCATTCTGAGTCCTGAGGAACTTTTAAGGACATTTTACGTACCGAATACAAACGAAACAGGCGTTTTCTAGGTTTGGGCAAAAATGATTGTTTGGGCCACAGATTTTCTATAAATTAGCATGGATCAGATAGTCTCATGGCTCTGAATTTACTGTGGTGTGGCCATTAACTATCTGAATTTTTGATTTTAGGTGCGCTCCCAGGAGTCAGTTAAGCACCTGATTCTTAGGCTTGATTTTTCGTGTTTTTTGAAATATTTGAGGGAATCTTGGTAAATAGATTTTACGAAAATCCTTGCTCCTTAGAAAGCTTTTTGAAGGCCTTACGATTCTGAAGAAATGACACTGACTGATCCTGATTTGGAGGTTTGGAGAGAATTCTTGCTCCATAAGAGCAAAAAGTGGAAAAATAGCCTTTTGACCTTTTGGGGGAAGATTTGAGATTTCACAGAGGTTTGAGACTTCAAAACACTTTTCTTAGACCAGGAGATTTGAAGCTAAGGTCGAGGCTAAAGTTTGGTGACTGACCTTTACGGATTCAGAGATCGGATGAACCTCTGAGAGTTTTTATAGGGGTCATTTCTTGGTCAGGGTTATCATAAATTGAGAAATTGGTTGTTGCCGTTCTCAAGCAGTGTCTGATCTATGATGAGTTGTATGGAGGAGGGAGACTCAAGGATGCATAGGATCTAAAATTATACCATTTGGATCACGGAAGAAGCTCTGGGGGTCCTTTGAGGGTCTAGGGATTATTTTTTGAGTAGAAAGGGTAAAATGGTAATTTTTCACCCGAGGGTAAAAAGGGGTGAAAATATGAATTCTTTGCCTATGATGCTTCATGACAAGAAGGCTTATGTAGACTAAAAAATTCAGTGATATAGATGACAAATAGTGAGTATTGAGCTTTTAAAGACAAAATGGCAAAATGATAATTTTTCTATCTGTGATGCTTTGTTGGTGAAAAGCTTACAGGAGGTGGAAAACACACTGATGACATGAATGGGGCTCTAAAATGTGGACCCTCAAAGTCTTGTTGGTGCTTTTGAGAGAGATTAGGGTTTATACTGAAATGGTGCTTTTTGGGCTATAATAAGGTGCTTTGACCAATTCAATTGTGATTGGAGTATCTGGAAAGACTTCTTTGGAGATGCCTAACCTCCCAGAGTCTAGGTTTGCTCTTCCTAAGCCATGGGTGCTTAGAGTCTTGATGCCTAAATGGTGTTATGCTGTCCTCATGTTATCACATGACTCGAGTCAAAATTTGGTTGTTGACATGTGGGTTATGTGATATGTTGTGTTGGAGACCCCTACATGGGTTATGTGATGTTTTGTGTCAAAGCCCCTTACATGGGTTATGTGATGTATTGTGTCGGAGACCCTTACATGTGTTGTGTCGGAGGCCCTTACATGGGTTACGTGATGTGTTGTGTCAGAGGCCCTTACATGGGTTACATGTTGTGTTGTGTCAGAGGCCCTTACATGGGTTTTATGATGTGTTGTGTCAAAGACTCATTTATAGTTTTTGTATGATATGCTAGGTTGGTAGCTTTATATGATTTATGTGATTTACTTTTCCAGAGACCTTATATTGTTTATATGATACGCTATGTGGGAGACCCTTAGATGGGTTATGTGATATGACATGTAGGAGATCTTATATGGTTATATGATATTCTATGTTGAAGACCCTTATGTAGTTTATGTGATATGATGTGTAGGAAACCATATACGGTTATATGGTATTCTATGTTGGAGACCCTTATGTGGATTATGTGATGTACTTGTGGGAAACCTTTTATGATTTATTTACACTTAGATATGTTATGTGGTAAGAAACCATTGTGAAACACTTGACATGTGACATGTAAGTTCCTAAACTATGTAAGAGCAATAGAGATGTGAAGACATGATGGATGATAAGTAATCTATGATGAATAATAAGTAAGATTGTGAATGATAAGTACTAAGGTTGTAACCTTGCTGAATATAGAAGTAGAAGTTCATATGTCTCATTATACAAATGCGTTGTTATGCTCGCTGATTACTTAAGAATGATGCATGTTAAGTTTAAACTGATTTGTATATATATATATATATATATATATATATTATGAAAGTGTAGTCTATGCATGAAAAATGGATAGAAATACTCAATGAGATATATACTAGATATCTTCATTAAATTACGAAATGTTTACCATGTGATTATAACCACATATTGCTATGTATGTTGCCAATGATAGATATGAGAAGAATGTCATGAGTATGTGAAATTATGTGCATTTTCATATGTTGATATCGAAAGAATGCCATGTGTAAGTAGGATCATGCATATTGCCATGTATAGACATTAGAAAAATGCCATGTAATCATGTGTATTGCCATGCCTAGTTTTTATCTGATGAACTATGATGATGAATGTATAAATCTTATGATGTTTAGTAGATGATATATGTACACCAGCATATGCATATACGTTAGAAAATGGTATATGTTTTATATAGAGATGTAATCAGTATTTTCATACTAAAGGACTCGTGCTTTACACGTCCGATTTCTATAGTAGGTTTTGTGTACCTACTTACAAGCCGTGAATCTCACCCATCCATACCATTTTTATTACAGGAGAAGTCTAGTGCATGTGCGCCCTTTTTGGAGTACCTTGAGGAAGCATGTAGCTAATGTTTTTTCCTTTTAGTTGTTTCAGTCCAATTTAGGCTCATACCTTGTATTAGACTCTATTATGATTTGTATTAAGATTAAAGTTTGACTTAGGACTTGATGGTTAGTTGGATTATATAATATGGTTTATTTTCTCTACATCTTTAAGATTATGGTTAGATGTGATAGTTTACGATTCCGCTGCTTATGATGTTTTAAGGTTAAGGTTAAGTATTTTATGAAAATCACAGATGCAGGTAAAAGGCTTAAATTTATAGCCAATTTCATATGGATCCGGTTTAGTAGCGATCCGTTTTTACACCCAAATAAGGTAGTGAATTTTGGGGTCGTTACACTACTACTATTGATAAGAAGTTGTTGTGAGCACTTTCCCTAGTGGAAACTCACATTTGAGCTCAAGAAGCACTAGAGTCAAGTACTTGGAGTTTGCGAGTAGTTGAGGCATACTAGCTCAACAAGGAGTACCCCACTTTGTGCAACTAGCAATATCAATGAACTTGTGGTAATATTTACTTGACTTTGCATTCATTTGCATTCAAATGTATTATTGTTCTTACTTTGCTTTGGGTGGAGACACAAGAAGCTTGACTACCTCCATCAAAGAGACTGGAAGTAGTACACAGTCACTGAAGACACTGAGTGTTGTTGTTTAGCTTGCTTATGAGCAAGTAGTTAGGTTTGTATATTGGCGTAGGTTGTAATAGAACCTAAATGAAATATACCTAAGCTCGGTAGTGAGCTTTAGAAGAGTGGATGTAGGCACTAGTTCTGAACCACTATAAATCTCTTGTTGTGGTTTGTATTGTGTGATTGTTTGTCTCTTTAGTTGAATGCTCTCTACTATTGTCTAGCACATGTTTGACATAATACTTGAATAGACACATTGGAGCACACACACACAATTGGGCTAAGTTTAGAAAGGATTAAAACTAAGCACAATATAAAATTGAAAAAATGGTAAATTAATTGAGAAATCCTATGCACCCCCCTTTGGGATTACTTTAGAGCAATTTCAAAACATGATTAGACATGAATAGAACTGAGGAAATCTTAGAGAATTTATAACCTACAAACTCATTAACCAACACATAAACACTTTATAAGGATTCATGACTTAGAACATGAAGAATCAATTTTTCAAAACTTCGACAAAGTTCTAAAAACCTAAACAAAGAACAAAAACATATAATCTTTATGCAATTACTTACATCATTCACATAATTTTTAAACTTCTTATATTTTCTAAAAAACAAGGCATAGAACATGAAGGATCCTTTTAAAATTTCAAACAAATCTCTAAGATCTTAAACAAGGAATAAAACATATAAACTATATGTGATTACTTGCTTCTTATTGTTGAAAATTGGATTCCAAAGCTTGTTGTGTTTTTGAACCTTTTCCTCTTATAAAACCTAATTTTTCTCTTCAAAATCTCTACTTTTGTAAAAATATCTAAAAGATCATCTTTCTTATGGGTTTCTATGTTTTTATAGGTCTTAAAAGCAACCATAATGTCCAATTTCGTGTTAGGTAAGTCTCTAGTGAAAAAGTCTTAAAATTTTGCAAAAATCGTGCCTGTACAGAATTTTCTGCTTTTATGACGTCATTCCACCCAAAAAAATTTCAGCAGACACCTAGCAGAAAAATGGTCATACTTTCTTTGCAAAACTCGAATTCACTCACCTTTTTTTGTTGGAAACTAGACTTTAAGAGATTTCCAAATCTATAAAGCTTGATCTATAATTCCTCTTACATTTTTATTGGTGTATTTTAAAAATTACTTCAAAATCTATTGATTTAAACCATACTAATTGTCATAGACACTCAATGGAAAATTGTCATAACTTTTTCTAGGAAACTTCAATTCACTCACCGTTTGTCGTATGGGAAAGAAGACTCATAGATCTTTCCAAGCATATATTACTTGTAGGGTGATTCATATGGGATTGATATAGATTTATTTATGAAGTTCTTCCAACTATCTGGGACAGCTTTAGAATTTGTCATGTCCTTGACCCCCTTTTTTTCTTGCTTAGTAAATTGCTTTTAACTTTTTTGTTTGATGTTTATTTTGCTCGCCATTTGTTGTGTAGGACTCTAGACTTCCATGCCTATCTAAAGGTATAAGTTTAACTAATGATCAAATCAACATATGTGCATTTAAGTAGTCCTATATGTGTATAAAACTTATCTGACACGTGTTAGCATTCTAAGTGTGACAAGTCTATAGTAATATGTGCATCATGGTGTAGGGTTTAGGGAGATCGCACCTCTTGCTAAAGTGAAAATCCAAGCAGTCATTAATTTGGAGTCATCTGGATCTGAGTTCCAGGTAGCATCACATTGTCATTTGATGACAACGGGATCCTTGCTGTAGCATATTCCATCATGGTTCCTTTAAGATATCGTAGAAGCTGCTAGTGTATCTACTAAGCATCCCTACAACAAAAGCGATCTCAAGCTGAGTGTAGTACATGGCATACATTAAACAACCAATAATCTATGAGTATCTATATTGTGATATTCAAGTCCTTGTGTTATTCATTAACCTGAAGTTGGTCTTCACTGGGATAGGTGCTGGATTGGTTTCAAACATATAGAATTTCTTGAGAACCTTCTCAATGTAGCTGGATTGTGGATCACAATGCTTTTATCATCTCTAATGATCTTGAGTCCCAGAATCACTTCAATAACTCCTTGGTCATTTCGAACACAAATGACATAAACCTCTTTGTGTCTTAGACATAGTATTCATCAGTTTTGGAGATGAGCATGTTGTCCACATAGAGATTGATGATCGAATATGACTCTCCTTTAGTCTTGGAGTAAATGCACATGTTTCCATTATTGGATGTAAATACATTGCCGATATTTAGGTGCTTGTTTTAGTCAGTTAAGGATCTTATTAACTTGTATACTTTCTTTTCTTGCCCAAACATTATGAATCCTTCTAGTTGATCCATGTAGATTCTTTTCCCCAATTGACCATTCAAGAAGACAGTCTTCACATCCATTGATGTATAATCAAGTTCTTTATAGAAGCCACGACTATTAACAACTTGATAGTCGAGATTCTTACAACATGTGCATAGGTATCAAAGTAGTCAAATTCTTTATTCTCTTTAAACCCTTTGGCCACAAGTTGGGCCTTGTATTTCTCAACTTCGTCATCAGGTTTGAGCTTATTCTTGAATATGTACATGTAACCAATTGTCTTGCACCCTTAAGGGAGATCCACCAGAATCCACGTGTTGTTTGATGTTATGGAATACATTTCATCATCAATCGCTTCCTTTTAGAACATTACATCATGTGGCCTCATAGCCTCATTGTAGGAGAGCGGGTCTCCTTCAGCAACACATATGGAGAAGTTAGGACCAAAGTCATTTTTCTTCATCTTTTTTATGCTTCTTTGTCATAGGGGCGGACTTGATTAAGTGGCTCTGCATCTTTTCTTAGAGTTGGTGACATCAACCCCATTATTTCTAAGGTCTTTCAGAAGGAAAATATGTTCTCAAAGAACTCAATATTGGTGGACTCAACAATGGTGCGTGGAATAAGAGTCTCCTAATTCAGAAATCATAGGATTTGCTAGTCATGGAGTATCCAAGGAAAGTGCAAATAGCTCCTCATGGTCCTACATTGGAGGTATGATCACGTGGCACTTTTACTTGAACTAAACATCCCCAGGTTCTGAAGTTGCTCAAATGGGCTTCCTTCCTTTCCATGTCTCATATGGAGTAGTCTCTAGTTTTTTTGAGGAACTCAGTTCAGTGTGTGACAAGCAACACTCAATGCTTTACCCTACATGTTCAATCATGATCTAGAGCTTATCAGCATGATATTGACCATTTATGTTAAAGTGCAATTCTTTCTCTCAGCAATCCAGTTCTGTTATAAAGTGTATAGTGCTGATGTCTCTTTGTGGATCCTATAGTCTTAATAGAATTTGATGAATTCAGAGTCCATGTACTTTGATTTTCAGGTTGAGATTTTCAATTTCAGTTTTATAAGATTTGAACTTCTCGAACACTTCATCTTTAGTTCTCAGTAGGTACACATACGTGTATTTTGACGCATCATCAATGAAGGTTATGAAGTATATTTTCCCTTATATAGAGAGTGTGTCCATTATCTTGCAGATGTCTATGTGTATTAGTTCTAGTGCATTTAGTGATCTCTACTCACTTTTGAATGATATGCGTGTGACTTTGCATTTGCTACATACAATGCATTTCTCATTATTTGAATTAGTGTGATTATTAATGAATCCTAGATTAGGCATGTGCTTAACCTTGTTATAATGAACATAACCTAATCTATTATGCCACAACTCATAAGACTTAATTATGGAAGTAGAAGTAGAAGGCATTTCTTTCATAACATTAAGTTTAAACATTCTAGAGTTGGCAAACCCTTTGCCTATAAACATTCAATTCTTCGTGATTACAAATTTGTTAGACTTGAACACTAGCTTGAAACCATAATTGCTCAGTATCAACTAGAGACGAGGTTCTTCATGATGTTAAAGACATGCTGTTAGGTTTTATGTATTGTTAATGTCCATGCATAAAACAATGTGTCTACCTGTAGTGGTGATATTGTATGGGATTTTTGTATGTAACTTATGTATCCATGTAAGTCTAAGAAGAGAGTCTGGGAAAGCACCAAGAAAATGGACTCAAAGCTGGAAGGACTATGCCAAAGAGATTCAAGTGTTGTTGAAGAATACTAGGTCTCAAGTGCAAGCTACCTCAAAAAAGCCAACACCCAAAACTTAAAAGTAAAAATCATAAAGTTGGTAAGTTGGGTTGGAACAAGGCATAGAGCCAAAACATACATGAAATGGTGTGTCTAACATGGACCCTAGTCTAAGGAAGAATGCCTAAGGTTGGAACAAAGAAAAGACTAAGAAATTATGGAAAAAGGACCCAAAAGGGTTGGACTAATGATGGACCAAAATTAAAAAAATAAACTACGTAAAATAAAAAAAAATGTTGAAAAAATGCCAAACTTGAAATGGCCATGATTTTTGGTCCCAATGTTTGCTAAGAGCCTGTAAGTACTTAAAACAAGCGAAATGAAGAGAATATTTTGAAAATGGCAATTCTAGACCTGAGGAATAGTCCCAACTAAACTAGGACCAGTCCAAGCTCAAGACCGGTCTTAGGCTAAAGAATTCAAAATTTTGAATTTAAAAAAGTCAAAACAACTAATTTTTTGGCTGTTAGAAACTAGCCATTGTGGGATAACTTGCATGACTTCTTGGCCTCTATAAAAAGGGTTTTTGAGCCGCAAGAAAGCAGAGAACTCCTGTGTTTGAACACATAGTCAAATCTTTATGAAAAGAGAGCCAGAGAGTGAGCCAATAAGCCTATGAGTTAAATCATCATTGTTGGCCTGTATGACCTTGAGTGTTCCTATTTAGTTAACTCTATTCAAGGTCTTTGTAAGCTTCCCAATACTCTAGTATTCTTTGGAAGCAAGATAATTGGAATTATAAGTCAAATTAACCTATACAAAAGGTAGCCTAAAGCGAGAAGATTGTCTTCATCTTCAACTTGTTCATAACCTTTGCCGGAGTCACTAAAAGCAGATTCTCATCCTTTGTTAGAGTCATCAAAGGCATGTTCGTGAAGCACTTGCTAGAGTCACCAAGTGTGAGTTAGTCCATCAAATTCATTGGGCAAAGTGTGCCCACTAGAGTCATTGAGAGCTCACTGGCAAGGGAGTGAATTCTCTATTATTTGTAAGTAAATTCCAAGTTTATTAATTTTCACTGTAATAGTTAGTAAATTATTAATAAAAAATAAATAGGCTTAGTGGAGCCGATTTGGAGAGTGGACATAGGCTGGAGGCCGAACCACTATAAATTCTTGGTGTTGTGGATTATCTGCATTTTATATTCATTTGTGTTTATGTTTAATGGTGCAACAAAGAACCTAGCACACTAAGTGACTCTAATTAAGGTGATTATAAAATGGATTAATCAAACAACCTTAGGAAACTTATTAGCCCTGCTCTCGCTCTACTATAGGTAACACTATAGTGCATGACGAAGCCTCGTGGTCTATGATAAGTTCATAGAAAAGTGATTTACTAATTAAAGGAATTCTGTTGCAATTTTAATTGAACTGTAGTAAATCATAAAAGGGTGAATAAATTATTTAAAAGAATTTTTAAATAAGTCTAAGGATCCTTGTCACCCCCTCTTGGATCCATTTCAAGAATTTCAATTGGTATCAGAGCACACCTTGATATTTCACATGCATGACTTCTCCAAGGGTAATATGAAAGGAAGTTTACCATTCTTGAATAAAGAAATTAGTAAAATTCATTTAAATAACCACATATCTATATATGCTTTCTCATGATCATCATATGAATCTCTAAGATCTAATCTTAAAGATATTTTAAGAAGAATACCTCAATAACTAAACCGGACACAAGAATCCAATCCGACCCGGTCTCCAAAGTATCCACACTTCCTCTAGAATTCTCTGTGCTTCTCTCACTTTCAGAAAAGTTATAAGACCTGCTCTGAACGTGGGTACCTCTATATTTAAAGTATTTGAGAAGCCAAAGTAACCCTAGGGGGTGTGGGATCCTTCTGGG
>JAOXJP010047807.1:0-16149 GCA_025762735.1 Platanus orientalis
ATCACTTTCCAGCACTGATGTGTCCACCCCCTAATGCCATCCTAATACATCAGGAAAAGCAGATTTCCGTATATAATCTTTTCCGTGTTGGGTAGGCAAAATTATGAATCTCTAACAGAGGAAAGATAAAAGCTATGGTAACATCACAACCCCTTGAGAGGTGAGCAAATATTTCATTAATTATAGGGGAATTTCTTTTGAAAAAATTAGGAAAAATGGCTGGTTCTCACACTCACTCTCTTTCTCTCGCTCCATGAGTCGTGATATGATCATGAGATTTTTTTTCTTTTTCTTTTTCTAATGTTTTCATTTACATTTTGGCTGGCAAGATGAGAGCAGGAGAACTGGAGAAGACAACATAAGAATACATCACTCAGTTGGACAGAGAGTAGGTATGTTATTATGTCAAATTGTAGTTTCCTTTCTCATGGCATTAGTTGGGGGTGGGGGGGGGGTTGAGGCTGAGAAGTAACTTAATAATTGATGGCGTATTGATTCCACCATCCACTTTATGTCAATCAGATGGTCCTATGGTCGATCCAGGTCTTCGACAAGGTTGGCTTTGCGCACAAGAAATGAGAAAACGTCAAAGAGTTAGTGCCGGCGGGGGCCGGTTTCTAGCTCTCCGACGGTCAAGTCAGAGAGACAGGAGGACTGTAGGAGGTAGAGCTCTTTTCTGTTAAGGTTTTAGATGTCTCATACCTAGAAGATGAAGTGGTACTCGTATTTATAGGCTCAAGTAGTGTCGCATCAGGGCAGATCTTGCATGTTGTTTTCTTCCCACGGTCTCGCATGTCACTTTTCCCCACGTTCTCATGTGGCATTACTGCCCATGTTCTTGGTCGTGTCTCCCCTATCCTCCTTGTCCTTTTCTCAGAATTGGCAAATCTTCTGCAGAGGATATTCTATCAAGATAACAGTTTTTGGGCACGCTTATCCTTAGGCTGAGTTGGTTGGGGTCATCACTTCCTACAGTCGGGGTTTTCCCGGGAATTAAGGGGCCCTGGGGCCTCGAGTGGTCTTTTGGGTGTCGAGTGCCTAGAATGGTGGCTGGGGTTATTAGCAAGATTACCCAGGGTCGAGTACCGAGGGATGGTTCTGTTTTGGGGGGTTCCGGTGTTAGGCTAGTTGGGGGGCCCTGGGACAACCCCCTTAGAACTTTCTGGGTCCAGTCTTTCTAGGGTCGAGGTGACACTGGTTAGTTGGGACCGGTCAGCAGGGTCCTTAATGTAGATTTCTCCATCAGTTTCCCCCTATTCTCGGGTCCAGGGTTATGTGGCCCAGGAATATGAACTGTCTGCGCTTATTACTAACTGTTTTAGGTGCTGGCGGCCTGTTATTTCGACTATTGAGGTGGTATCGGTTGGGATGGGCGCTAATGACGGTGTTGCATTTAATGGGTCTCAATAACCGAGAGGATATGTCTGCGCCGGTTATGGGTCATGTCAAGTATCGCATTGTTTCGGATCTTTAGGTTATCTAACGGTTGCGTTTAAATCTTTTCAATTTTTAGGGATTTGCGTGTCACCTCGTTTCCTGGTTTTATTTCATTAGCCCTTGGATAAGAGACACATGTAGGGGTTGGGAATAGTTAAGGTTCTTAATAAATATTACCTCCGACTTTGTTCCGGTTTTCTTTCATCTCTGCCTCTCGTCTCTCTCTCAAACCTCTCAAGCGATTTCTGACGAACTCCTGTCTTCCTGTAAGCCTCTGCCCTCGCCTCTGCCTATTGCTGCGTCTCCGCTATTCATCTTTGGTGATCTCCCTTTGTTCGGGCAGCTGTTATTCACCGTATTCCATCGTATTCAAGTTTGTCCTCTTTTTAGGTATCTTCTCCTTAGGCCCCCCTTTTTGCTTGTTTCCTCTCTACTCTCCTGTTTTCTTTTTGTCGTTGTTCGGTTTTTCCTTCTTCTGCATACTCACGCTTGTGTTTTTCTTTGCTTTTCGTTAGCGTTTTCCAGTTTCCCCTTTTCCAGTTGCATTCACATTGTTTTTAGTTTTTTGTTCTTCCCCCATGTCTGCCTAGCAGTATAGATGGTGTCCGGGGATACCGTTGATCAGATGGTCAACGGGGCTAATGACTTGTCCGAAGTCTAACAAAATCCCACGGAGCAGGCTACCGAGCCTGCTCCAGCTAATGCCTTAGGGGTGGCCAGGGAGATCGCCCCCAAGGAAGACTTCAAGGTTGCTCTGTACGGCTCCGATTTGGGGACAAGAACCCTCACTCGGTACTATTCTATTTACCTCATTCCTGAGGGAGTAGTACTCACGGCCCTCGAGGATGCCCCAGCTTTTGCCCCTATCGATAGCGTAGCGTTGTACGAGAAGGCTCTCATGGTGGGTCTTAGGTTCCCGGTTCTCTAGTTCTAGAGGGAACTGTTATTTTGTCTTGGGCTGGCACCTGGGCAATTAATGCCCAACACTTGGCGAATAGCTATAAGGTTCATGGTGCTATGGAAATTGGCCTTCAAAGGGGAGCACCACTTCACCCTTAACGAATTTTTTCGTTGTTACTGCCCCAAAGAGCAAGAACCGGGGTGGTTCTTTGTTGTTAGCCTGGACCCAAAGCTGACTTTGACTACAAGGCTCCCCAGCTCAAACAACGGGTGGTGGACCCGGTACTTCTTTATCTCGGGTGAGGGTTGGGAATGCCTCTCAGACGAGGAACTTGAAGTGAAGTTCAGTCGAGCATGGGCGTCGGTCATCAGTCCGATAGGTATGCTATTGTTCTGTCATTATCTGTTGTATGTATTTACATTTTTTGTTCTATTTTTGACCCGGTACCTCTTTTTTTTAGCTAACGAAGCGGATGAGGTATCCGACTAGGAGGAGGCTCACATCAAGGAGGTGATAAATTACCCCATCCACGCCTACTCGGACCTTGTTTCCCCGCTTGACTACATTAGTGTGGGTTCTATCCCGACCCAGGTAACTCGTCCGTCTTGACTTCATTTGTCTTCCTTTCTTCTCTTTTCCTTAAATATTCCCCTTCATCCTATCAACTTCTAACCTCAGGTTCATTTCTGGTGCAACAATGAAGACAGATAGAATGTATCTCTCCAAGGCCAAGGAGATCAGAGATAAGGCCTCGGGGGCCAAGAAGGCTAGTCAGCCAGCGGCTGCTCAAACGACTACCCAGGCGGAGGCATCTATAACCTCCAAAAAGAGGAAACGCCACCCTGTCTCTGGTGGTCCTTCTGGGTCCCAGGCCCCTGAGGTGGTTTCAACGCCTCATTCGACTT
Source organism: Platanus orientalis (assembly GCA_025762735.1). NCBI lineage: Eukaryota > Viridiplantae > Streptophyta > Magnoliopsida > Proteales > Platanaceae > Platanus > Platanus orientalis. The sequence continues at coordinate 3,244 of JAOXJP010047807.1, forward strand.
TTTCTATCCCCATCCCAATTGTTGATTTGGATGGGGATGCTGAGGGTTCTTCACCGGTTCTTGCGGTCGGGGTCCCAGTCATGGTTACTCAGGCTGCTACTTCTTCAGCTACCTCCCAGGTCCCTATTATCGAGGTCCCCATCATCGAGGCCCCTATCATTGAGGCCCCTGCCGTTGCCCTCGAGCCCCCTACTCCCCTAGTCATGACAACTATGACCTCAACTCGAGTGGGGTCTTCTTCCACCCCTCCCCTGGTACAAGAGGAGCCTCCATTGGGGCCTGGTACTTGGTTACAGAGGCCTAGTCCAGTGGGAGACTATCTCCTAGGAATTGTGTCCCCCCGACCGACCTCGAGTACTTACAAAAGAATGCCTCCACAACTGGTGTGCACAGAGACCTGATGAACTACATGGCTAAGGTGAAGCTCTTTATCCTTTTAGCACTTCCTTTCTTCTTTTTTCCTCCTTTTTACTTCCCCCTTTTTTTTAAGTACTCGACCTTAATTTGGCTTTTATTTTCGTAGACCATGGCCTTGATGACTTCTTCCATTTAGAGGCATAAATTTAGCGAACAGGTTAGGGCCAAACACCTGGAACATCTTTCCCAGGCGAGGAACGCGAACCTGCTCCTCAAGGAGGAGGCAAAGGCTGTTATCAGCGACCTCGAGGGAAGGCTAAAATGGTCTGAGAACTCTTGCAGTAGCATGGTGGCACAGGTCGCTAATCGAGAGAGATGCATCGAGAACTTAAGTGCCCTTTTGTGATACACTCATAAGGACGTCGACCGAGCAGTGAGGAGTTGGGGACTGAGAGGAACGAGGGCATCCGAGCTGAGAATGACCTCAAGACAGTCATTGAGGATGCGACAAGGAAGGCCATTGCCAATACCCTAGATCGGGTATGCCTTGAGGTTGAGGAGGAGAGAGAGATCGAAAGGCAAGAGATACAGGAGGAGGCCTTCAAGATGGCCGAAGCCCAGTACTTGGCCTCGAATGCCTTTGGCATTGTTAGGGCCGACTTCTTCTGGGAAGGGTTCGAGGAGTTTTGGGACTTTGCGGCTGGGTAATTTCCCGACATTGACTTCTCTTCCATCAAGCTAGATGAAAGGGATGCTAAGGTAAGGAAGGCAATGAGGGGGCTAGCCAGGAAGGAGATATGATGACCGGGGGGCGGTTGAGGACTTGGTTGCGGCTGAGGGGTCGTCAAGGGATCAACGACGCCTGAAATTGAAGGCTAGCTGAGGGGAAGTAGCCTTGGAAGAGGTGGCCCCGGGGGATGGCAACCCTGAGGTGTAACTGTAATCTTTTTTGAAACTTTGTAATCTTTTTGTATATGAATGAAACTCTCTTTTTTGTGTCTTTCATTTTTTATCTATAATGTTTCTTTATTAAGTTTTGCTATGCACCGTTGCTCTTTCTTCTTGCATGTTGTATGCGTATCATAGCCTTAAAATTTTCTAAGTACGAGTGGGTCTCGGGGGTTTAGACTTTTCTCCTGAGGACGGTGAGCAGCATCAAACTTTTCTAAGTGTTGGGACCTCTCGGGGTTGATGCCTTAGAAACAAGTAGGAGTAAATATTTAGTTAAAATTAACTCAAATGTCCTAAGTGTGGATGCATGTCGAGGACCAAGCCTCCTTGACTAACCGGCCTATCGCCTTTTAAGCTCCTCATTTATTATTATTACCATTATTATTTTTTTTTGTAAAAGAGATGGTACCTAGCAACACCCCTTTAGGGCTTAAGCTCTTTTCCCGAGGGGGATTCCTTATGTGGTGCCATCGGATACTCTCAAGTGCTCCTCTAATTTATTTATCTTGCTTGGGAGGGGTGTACTTGCACTTACTTGGTAAGAAAGTGTGCACTTTCCCCTACATGCTCTAAGCTCCTTTTGTTGACTCGTAAGATCTTCCTTTGACCTACATTTTTTTAGCTAGGGAGCCACTTGATTTTGAGACTTGAAGTCATCCTCATGATTGGAGGGTTAATTTCATAACCCGGGGGGTAGTCTTGCAGCTTATGCGGAAGGATGGGCCAATCTTGTGACCCGGGGTCATCCTCGTGACCTGAGGGTTAGTCTTGTAACTTAGGGCTAGTCTTGTAATCTATCATGGAAGAATGGACCAGTCTTGTGGCTCAGGGTCATCCTCATGACTTGAGAGTTAGTCTTATAACCCGGGGCTAGTCTTGTAGCCTATCGCGGAAGAATGGGTCAGTCTTGTGGCTTAGGGCCATCATCGTGACCTAAGGGTTAATCTTGTAACCCGGGGCCAGTCTTGTAGCCCAGGCCTGATGGCCTTAGGCTTTGTCGATCCTGCATAGTCAAATCATTTCAATAGTTAGAATGACAATGTTAATTTCATTGATAATACTTTCTTAAATGTTTTACATTCTAGGGTCATTGTAAAGGCTCCCCCTACATTGTCTCAAGGTGGTAGGTCATGGGTTGATTGTAGCGTGTTACCCGATAAGGTCCTTCCCAATTCGGTCTCAGCTTTCCCTTTGTTAGGTCTTGCATTGCTAGAGTCACCTTCCTGAGTACTAAGTCCCTGATTGCAAATCTCCTTGTCTTGACTCGGGAATTGTAATACTTGGCCATTTTTTGTTTGTAGGCAGCTATCCAAAGTGTGGCTTCATTTCTTTTCTCTGCTAACAAGTCGAGGTTGAATCTAAGGCCTTCTTCATTCTTCTTTGAATCAAAGTTGGCTGCTTTGTGGGTGGTCATTCCAATCTCGACAGGTATTACTTCCTCGGTTCCAAACACCAACGAGAATGACGTTTCCCCTATTGGAGTCCTTTTCCGTGGTGCGGTATGCCCAAAGGACACTTAGGAGTTCCTTAGGCCAAAGGCCTTTGGATCTCTCGAGCCTCTTCTTGATTATGCCCAAGAGTGTTCTATTTGTGACCTCCCCTTGGCCGTTGGCCTAGGGATGAGCTGTGAAAGAAAAGTGATTCTTGATAGAAAGCTCTGTGTAGAATCCCTGGTACCAGGCATTGTCAAATTGCTTGCCGTTGTCACTGATGATGACTCAGGGGATCCCAAACCGATAGACGATGGATCTCCACGTGAAGTTGCAGATGTTCTTCTCGACAATCTTTGCCAAAGGCTCAGCTTTGACCCACTTAGTGAAGTAGTAGATGACTACCACTAAGAACCTCATTTATCTCTTCCCCATGGGGAGTGGCCTAACTATATCGATTCCCCACTGAGAAAAGGGCTAGGGCCTTGCCATCGGGACCAATTCCTCTACGGGTGTCTTAGGAATGTTGGCAAATCTCTAGCACTTGTAGCATTTCTGAGCGAGGAGGGCATAATCTTTTTGTATATATGGCCAATAGTACCTAACCCGGATCACTTTGTGGGCCATAACCTTGCCCTTCGAGTGGCTCCTACATATCCCCTAGTGTATCTCTCAGAACATATAGTCGGCTTCCTCCTCGGTCAGGCACCTAAGTAGGCGGGAAAGAGTGAAACTTCTCTTGTAGAGAGTGTCATCAATAAATAGATTCTGACTTGCTTGGGTCTTCACCTTTCTGGGTTCTTCCTTGTGCTCGTGTAACTCGTCATTCCTCAAAAACCTTATGATCTGGTTGGCCTATTTGAGTTTAGGGCTAGCCGTGTTGACTTCTTTTTCTTCTCCTGTTTTGATACTAGGCTCAAGCAGGCACTCAACAAGGATCTTGGTGGTTAGGTCCTCTATAATGGATGATGCGAGTCTGGCCAACCTATCAACTTCTTATTATCACCCCGTGGGACCCGTTATATGCTGAAGTGCTCGAACCGAGATTTCTCTTTCTCAATTATGGTGAGGTATTGTTTCATCCAGCCATCCTTTGCCCCATACTCCCCTTGTACATGTCTGACTACCAGCTGGGAGTCGCTATGAACCTTCACTTTTCTAGCCTTGAGCGCACGGGTGAGGCGTAGTCCTATGATCATTGACTAGTATTCAGCTTCATTGTTGGTTGCCTTATATCCAAATCAGATGGCATACTCTAGCTTACTTTTTCTGGCATGATGAGGACGACTCCTCCCCCATTTGCATTATTGGTGGAGGAACCATCCACATGTATAACCCATTCTGTATGGTCTATTTCTTCTTGTTGTTCACCTTACATTTCGGTCTCTGTGCTCGGCGCATAGGTATACTCAGCAATGAAGTCTGTAACCGCTTGGCCCTTGATAGTCCCCAAGGGTGGTACTTGATGTTGAACTTGCTCAACTCCACCGACCACTTGACTAACTTTCTTGAGTGCTCGGGCTTATGGAGTATGGTTTTGAGCAGCTGATCTGTCAGGACTTGGATGGTGTGGGCTTGGAAATAGGGCCTTAGTAGTCAAGCAGTCACGACTAGTGCAAATGCCATTTTCTCTGCCCTTAGGTATCTTTCCTTTGCCCCCCTTAAGGCTCGGTTAATGTAGTATACTGATGCTTGTATACTGACCTCTTCTCTTACCAGTACTGAGCTTACTACCGTCTCTGACACTGATAAGTATAGGTAGAGCATCTCACCTTGCTTTGGTTGATTGATTAGTGGTAGCTGCTCGAGGTGGTCTTTAAGTTCTTGGAAGGCCCTGTCACACTCCTCATCCTAGTTGAAAACCTTCTTCAACAGGTGAAAAAAGGGGTAACACTTGTCTGTGGATCAGGAGATGAATCTACTTAATGCGGCAACCCTCCTAGCCAAGCATTGTACCTCCTTCGTATTTCTTGGAGCTTGCATATCAAGTATGGCCTTTACCTTCTCAGGATTGGCTTTTATTCCCCGCTGGGACACCATGGACCCAAGGAATTTCCCAGTCGACACCTCGAAGGCGTATTTATTGGGGTTGAGCATCATCTTGTGCTTCCTCAAGGTCTGGAAGGTCTCGCTTAAATCCAAGAGGTGCTATTCAGTTCGAAGGCTCTTTATCAGCATGTCGTCTACATAACCTCGACGTTCCTCCCATCTGGCCCTTAAACATTTTGTTGACAAGCCTTTGGTAGGTCGCCCCTGCATTTTTTAGCCCGTAAGGCATCACTCGATAGTAGTAGAGTCCTCGATCGATGATAAAGGTAGGTTTTTCCTGATCGGACTCATGCATCCTTATTTGGTTGTATCCCAAGAAGGCGTCCATAAAGCTAAGGGTTTGGTGGCCGGCCATGGAGTCTACCATCATGTCGATCCTTACGAGTGAGAAGCTATCCTTCGGGCAGGCTTTGTTGAGGTTAGTGAAGTCAACACATATACACTACTTCCCATTCGGTTTTTTCACCATAACCACATTCGCTAGCCAGTCAGGGTAGTAGACTTCCCTCACAAAGCCGATCATCACTAATTTCTCTACCTCTTGCATAATTGCCTAGTTCCGCTCTGAAGCAAAGTTTCTCTTCTTTTGTTTAACGGGCCTTGAAGTTGGATCCATATTTAGCCTGTGCACAGCTATGCGGGGGTCTATTCCTGACATATCCTCATGCGTCTGCATGAACACGTCCCACTTTCTGATAAGGAAGTCTCATAGTTAAGCTTTGACTTCTTCGGGCAGGTCGGATCCCATTCGGGTGACTCTGTCAGGCGTGTTAGGATTGAGGGTGACATCTTCTAATTCTCCCTCAGGTTCTGCTATTACCTGGGCCCTCTCGTCTCAGACTTCCAAATTGTCGATTGACATGCTTTCTTTTGGGGCTAGCTCCCTTTTGAGCGAGGTCATATAGCATTCCCTGGTTGTCACTTGGTATCCCTTAACTTCTCTGACTCCCCCTTTGGTTGGGAAACGCATCAGGAGATGGTAGGTTGAGGTGACTGCTCTAAGTTGATTGAGCGTCAGTCTCCCTAGGATCGCATTGTATGCAGAAGGGCAGTCTACCACAAAAAAAACTACCTGGGTCAATTGACATTCCTCAGACCCTACAATAACCAACAAGTTGATAGTTCCTAATGGCAACAACCTATCGCCCATAAACCCAACCAATGGTGTCTGAGCTGGCTTTAACCTGTCTTGCCCGATACCCATTTGATTAAACGCCGGGAGGTAGAGAATATTCGCCGAGCTACAGTTATCGATGAGGATACGATGCGTGATATAGTTAGAGACTATCAACGTCACTACCAATGCATCGTCGTGAAGCTGACTTACTCCTTAAGCATCTTCTACAGAGAAGGTGATAGGAGAATGCTCGTTCTTGTGAAACTTGGCCGGCCTCTTGGTCATCATTAGTTGCCTGTCTTTCTTCGAGTGAATCTTCCTTACATATAATTTCCTCGCGAGGATGGATTATCCTCCCCCGATGAACCTTCCTACTATTACTCTTATCTCCATAATTAGCCCTTTAGGTCTTCTTTCTTGCCAAGCATGAGGGTCTTGATGGGTGTTCTCACGCCTGACTTGCTGCCACTCCACAACAAATCTCTGTAGTCACCCATGTTGGATGAGGGCCTCTATCTGCTCCTTCAGTCGAAGCAGTCGTTGGTGTCGTGGCCATGGTCTCGATGAAAAAGACAATAGTTGTCGCAACTTCTTTTCTCCGGGGGTGCACAGATCCTCTTGGGCCATTTGTTGCTCGGGTCATCCCTGATATACACGAACACTTGCTCCCCGGATGCATTAAGAGGAGTATAGTTTTGAAACCTACTCGGAGGGAGGTTGACCTAGGGCCGGATCCCACGGTTGACGTCGCCTTCTTCCCTCGGCTGCCCCTATCTTCCCGCGACGCTTGTTATTTCTCTCTCTTTCTCTTGTCGGATTATGAACTGGGCCTGGCATTTCGCTCTAGTCTGGCACTGAGGGTGTCCTCAATGTTCATGTGTTGCTGCGCTTTCACCATGAGGTCGGCCATACACGACGGGGGGTTCTTGGAGAGAGAGAACAAGAGTTTGGAGGGCAGCAGCCCAGCCATCAGAGCAGCAACGATCATCTTCTCGTCGGCATCATCAACTTGTAGCGTTTCTCTGTTAAACTGAGACATATAGTCTCGCAAGGACTCCCCATTGTTCTGCTTTATATTCAGGAGATAGGTTGCCGGTTTTCGATACCTTTGACTGCCAATAAAGTAGCCAATGAACAACCGACTTGGTTCTGTGAAGTTTGATATGGTGCCAGGCTTCAACCAGCTGAATCAAACCCTAACAGGCCCCTTGATTGTAGTTGGGAACGATCGACACATAATTTCATCAAGGGCCGCCTGGAGGTTCATGTGTATCTTGTAGGCCTCTAGATGATCTAAGGGGTCCTTGCTATCGTCGAACATCTCCATTTGTAAAGGCTTAAATTTGTTAGGGAGGGGCCGGGCTATTACCTCCAGAGTGAAGGGGTGGTCTGTTCTTTAGATCAACTCGTCGACGGTTATCAGGGCCTCTCCTTTGAAGACTTCCTTCATTGTCGCCATCTTCTTCCTTACATCCTCCATCTTTTCTTCCCAGGAGCCTAGGATGCGAACTCTTTCTTCATTGAGACTTTCTCAAAATCGGGAGGCTAAGACGCTTTCGTCTTCATGCACTTAGTCATGGCTTTGGGCTGGAGGGGTGTGAGACCCTGGCTGTCCCGCATCCCAATCGCTTGGTGTACTCCTCCGACCTCTCAGTTCCAGTATAATCTCCCGGTTTTGCTCCATCAACAGCTGCATATTCACCATCAACCCCTAGATTTTCTACTCAAGCACGTTCACCCTTGGGGTTTTGGGGCATGCTCCGTCAGAGATAGAGGTTTCCATTATGTCAACTCCATTAATCTGGTCGTGCTGAGCCGCCATCGATATAGTTTCGACCATGTAGACCTTAGGTCCTACCAAAAAATAAAGAATTCCCACAGACGGTGCTAACTGATGGCATATCGATTCCATTTTCCTCTTTACGCCAATCAAATAGTCCCACAATTGACCCAGATCCTCGGTAAGGCTGGCTTTGTGCACAAGAAATAAGAAAAGGTAAATGAGCTAGTATTGGCGGGGGGCCAGCTTCTAGCTCTTCGATAGTCAAGTCAGAGAGACAGGGAGACTGTAGGAGGTAAAGCTCCTCTCTATTAGGGTTTCAGATGTCTTATACGTGGAAGATGAAGTGGTACACGTATTTATAGGCTCGAGTAGTGTCGCATCAGGGCGGATCTCGTATGTCATTTTCCTTCGATGTTCTCGCAGGTCGCTTTCCCCCACGTTCTACTGTGACACTGTTGCCCACGTCCTTGGCCGCGTCTCCCCTGCCCTCCTTAACATTTCTCAGAATTGACAGATCGTTTGCAAAGGATATTCTATCCAGATAACAGTTTTTGGGTTATGCTTATCTATAGGCTGAGTTGGTCGGGGTCGTCACCTCCTATAGTGGAGGTCTCCTCGGGAATGAAGGGACCTTGGGGCGTCGAGTGGTCTTTTGGGTGTCGAGTGTTTTGAATGGTGATCGAGGTTATTAGCAGGATTACCCAGGGTTGAGTTTCGAGGGATGGTTCCGTTTTGGGGTCAGGGGTTCCGGTGTCATGCTAGTCGGGGGGCCCAAGGCCAGCCCCCTTGGAACTTTCTGGGTCCAGTCTTTCTAGGGTCAAGGTGACACTGGTTAGTCGACACCAGTTAGTAGGGTCCTTAGTGTAGTTTTCCCCATCAATAATAATAATAATAAATAAATAAATAAATAAATAAATAAATAAAATAAGAAGAAGAAGCCCTACCAGAGGAACGTAAGAAGACTTGATGAAATGAACCAAAGAAGATTCTGAACTCATTACTTACCCATCTCCTAACCCTAAGGGGCTGGGATTAGGTAAGGAAATTTGTTTTTCCTGATGTATTAGGATGACATCAGGGGGCTGAGTATCAATACCTAAAAGTGACTTTCACTTTTTGGGAGGTGTTTATCGTCCACCCCCTAATGCCATCCTAATACATCAAGTAAAGCATATTTCCGTATATAATCTTTCCTGAATTCAAATTCATATACATGTTCCTTTTTTTTTTTTTTTTAATAACGAAACAAACTTGGATTATTTCATATAAAATCTATTTCATTTATGTTGTGAAGGTGTCTTGAATTCAATCCATGTACTGTAACTTTTTAATCCACAGTGAAATTTACTCTTGTCGTTTCCATCAGTGGACGGCAGCTTTATGCCAAACCACTGTATACCTTGGGGTTTGCTGTTTTTCACTATTTTCTTTCTTTGAATCAATGGTTTTCGCATGTATTCTCATTTCATAATAATCAATGATAAACTCATTTCAAAATAAATGAAAAAAAAAACTGAAAAATTCTAGATAAAATCCATTGACTACATACATGTGAAGAGTTGTTTCATCTTGAACATGGTCTAGTTTATGCGGAGGGTAGCCAATCCCCCGAGAAGACATAGATGAGCCCTTCTCCATACACCTTTGTCGACTCAAGTCAGTATTTCATTACTTTGTAATATTATAGTGATGGAACATTACCAAATAGAAACATTGTAGCAACACTATAGCTACAGATGCATGTGTACTAGTCACCCTTTTGCACGTTATGATAAACATTCAAATATGTGTTAATTGTTATGATGCAGGGTTTGAATCATCTCCAGTCTGAATGGAGAGATATCAAACCAATATCTACCTAGCATACGATACGATGCCATAAAAGATATTTTAAGTACTCATTTATTGTGTATTTACTATGACACTCTTCTGTGATCCATGTGTATTTTCGAACACATCATTTGTTATCACACCAATCTGGCTTGAGATTGTTCAAAGTCCAAACCCACAAATTAAATCATCTTCACTTTGACTGGAGAGATATCATGCCAGTTCTAATCAACTATTACACCATGTTTGACAAAAGATGTATACGTAAATATACATGAGTCAAAAGGAAGGTATTATATTAAGTCTACAGTAAGTTTGTACATGTGTGTTTATCAAAGTACCCTATGTAGGCATTATTCAAAGTGAAGGATTTATTGGCTTGAGATTCTAACATTATTCTTAGTTAAAATTGCCTACTAGGAGAGCACTTTCATTTGAGTTATAACCATCAGGGTACCGTACTTTAGCTATCAAGAAAATAAAGTAAAATAATTACCCTCTTTTATCACCAAAGAAATAAAAATGTGTGAGCACCAAACTTCTAACAATAAGGGCTAGAAGGCTGATTCACCAGTAGACGATCCGCTCCCTTTACATTTTACCTGGTAAATGAATTACCATAAGGGTTTTATTTCTTTTCTTCTTTGTCTTCTATTTTATAGGGTTAAAGCCATTTTGTTTACAATGTTTAATTTTTTCTAATTATTTCTAAGAGCAAGAAACTCCTATGTTTTTTGCACTCTTAATCCCAACTTAGAATAAAGGAAAACTTAGTTAGTCTTTTAACATGGTTGCAAAGATGCTGCTACGGTAGTCTCATGTCAAATCAAATGAAAAAACAAAAGTGGATGATTTCAAATAAAATCTATTGGAATTCATAAAACAAATTCAGAGTGATTTCATATAAAGTCCACTTCATTTATGTTGTGAAGGTGTCTCTAATTTAACCCAATTTACAACCTGGATATGCGATCCAGAGAGCAACCCACATGACCTAATATTTTTTAACCGTGTTTTGATCTGAAACTGATGGAATTGGATTTGTTCATGATTTATATTGAGTTTCTTGGGTGTCATGTTATCACATTGTAACTTCTTAATTAATAGTGAAATTTCTTCTTTTCGTTTTCATCTGTAGATGTGTTGAGTTTGGGATGGCCATAAATTAAATTAGGAGAGAACAAAAATTTCATGATTCACAAGTTTTCTGATATTCTTAAAGTTATAATATTAACCAATTTATCCGAGCATGAAAGATATCATTATTACATTTCTTGAAGATAGTCGAGGCCTCCCAATAATGTGCAAGGGATCACGGCCAAACTAACTCCGGGATACAATATTCTAGCTTGGGTAGAACCCTTGTCTCTCTACGGATTTGCACTTTCTGGCAGCGAATGAAACCTTGTTATTGTTCTTAAAGCTCAAAAGTTCAGGAATTAATTTTATAGAAAATTTGATAGGATAACGGCGCTATAAAACAGTTTTTTCAAATCAAATCACTCATAGATCAACAAGAGTTCCCACGAGGAGAAAATCGGATCTTATTATATTTTTTCTTTCCAAAAATACCCCTATAGTTTTGGGGTATCACAGGAATTCATGAACATGAACTATTTTGAGTTCGTTTTTTGGGTTTCATTGCATTATTTGGGAGTAGGGTTTTATTGTCAATATCTATAACATAGGATTTTGGGGAAGAATTCTTTGGGAAATTTTTTAGAGAACTCGTTGTAACTCAAAATCTTTATTATAGTGAAAGTTTTTTAGCCCATGGACATAGGCAATATTGCCGATCCTCATTAATTTTTGTGTTTTGTGTGATTTTTTGTTTCTCGTCAATTTTTCTCATTTTGTTTTGCATTTCCATTAACCTAAATTCAATCCATTTAAGATAACACTCATTAATAGAGCCCATTGAAATGTAGGAAGCCACTGTATTGGCTAACTTGACACCTTTTCAATGATCCAAATTAAAGCCTCCACTAGGATATAATTCTAGTCTTCGAATTCAACATTGCATAGTATAGACACCTAAAATTTGTACAAATCACAAATAAGGGTCTACACCGTCATAAATCTATGCAAAAGTTTTTAAGGTAATAAATGGGTCTCAAATCTGCAAATTAGGCCCAACCAAAGGGACAGGCCCATTAGACTAAAGTTTGAATTTGTACACATTAGCCTAAGGACCACACAGCCCACATGCTCAGCCCATTAACAAGTCCAAAGTCCAAGCATTGCCTACATGGGACCTGCATGATAGAGGATCTATTTAAATTGATTATCTAGGGAAAATAAGGGAAGATATGTCAATCAAGGAATATAACAAGTTCCTTATATTGTTCTCTCTCAAAAAAGAGAAAAAATAAGACATAAAAGGTATGAAAATTCAATCAACAACGAATCAATAATGAGGATGAATTATACCTCAAAGTCTATAAGTACTCTCTCACACATCAAAGAGAGGACCTTTTTTGAAAGACTTCAAGGGAGAAAAAGCTATAGAGACAAGACAAGAGCTCTAAAGTTTCAGATCATCTCGAAGGCCTTCCACCTACTTGAAGCACCAAGACATTCTTTCCGCTTCTTTCCATCAACTAAGGTTTATTGTTAAAGAGAATAACACTTATTGTAATTCAAAAGTATGCCATACATGGCCCTGGGTGCAAGATCACGGTATTTTTTTTATAGTCCATAAAGCTCAAAGCCAGAAATAAAGAAAAAGCTACACCAACACATCCGAAGAGGAGAAATATGTCGTTAGACCCTCATCTTCAACGTTGATTGTTAATCAGAAGTTTACGCTCATGTAAAGGGTGTAACAAAAAAGACTCGTCTCCATTTTCCTCAATATTTGTAATTTGCTTCACTTTTCGTATTTATTCCAAATACAAAATTTTTAATGACACATAATCAAATGAAACAGTAAGAAGTATCAAAACAATGTGATTCTTGGCAGTCAGTTGCCAATACAAAGATAAGGTTAGCCAATGTGATTCTTAGGTAGCCAGTTGCTAATACTAACCTGAGTTAACCTTTGGATAGTCTGATTTTGACCAGATTGTGCTATGCTTAATCTAACCCTATCAATGTGAAGAAACATTTAATGTTGCTCGTCTACTTACCTTTTTTTTCCCATAGAATTCCTAAGAAATGAAAGGATCTCATAAATTATCAAATCGAGTAAAAGAGCATAAATTATGTATATAATGACCATTATTTCATCCTTTTGTTGTTCAAGGAATGTTGAAAACGGTTTTGAAAAATACCCAGAATTCTGTGTAAAATCTGATCGGGTGGCTATGTTTAAGCCAAAATAAAAGTGGGACCCAGATGTCATTTAAGGTGGGTCCACATGGGTTTGTGTTCACCTCAATGAGGAGAAC
>JAOXJP010047818.1:0-16148 GCA_025762735.1 Platanus orientalis
GCCCAGCCCATGCCCACCCTTAACAAGGAAGCCTTGTAATCATTTTTTAAAGTCCTCTGGCAGATCTGACCCTACTCGGATTACATGGTCGAGGTATTTTACGTCGAGGATGACGTCCTTGAGCTCCCCTCCGGGCTCTGCAACCGTCTGAGTTCTTTCATCTCGGACCTCTAAACTGTCTACTGGCATTATCTCCTTTAAGGTCGGTTCTCCTTTGAGAGAGGCTCGTATTTGTCTGACAAGGAATTTTCTACCGCACTGGACTCTCCTCCTCTAGTGAATCCTCTAGCGATCACCCTAATTTTGCCTATTATACCATAGGGTCTTCTTTCCTCTCAAGTAGGGGGATCTCAGCGAGTGTCCTCCCGTCTAGCTAGGGGCCCTACCACCACAAACTTTTGCAATCGCCCTCGTTGAATGAGGGCTTTTATCTGCTCCTTTAAGTCAAAACAGTCGTTGGTGTCGTGGTTATGGTCTCGATGTAAGCGATAATACTTATTGTGGTCTCTCCTTTCAGGTGGGGCCTAGATCTTCTTGGGTCACTTAATGCTCAGGTCATATCTGATGTGCATAAATACCTGCTCTACCAGTGAGTTAAGGGGAGTGTAATTTTGAAATTTGCTTAGGGGTAAGTTGACCCAAGGTCTGGTCCCACCACTATTGTTGGCCTTATTGGCCTAGGAGCTCCTTTCATCCTGAGTGGACTGCGACTCTCTTTTCTTTTTGTCATATTGGGAACTGACTTCATTCTCCCACTCTTATCAAGTGCTGAGGGTATCCTCAACGTTTATATGTTGCTTCGCCTTCAGCATCAGGTCAACCCTGCGTGATGGTGGGTTTTTTGATAATGAGAAAAGGAACTTGGAGGGTAGCAACCTTGCCATGAGGGCAGCCACAATTACTTTCTCCTCGATGTCATTAACAGGTAGCATCTCCTTGTTGAACCGGGACACGTAGCCTCGGAGGGACTCGCCTTTATTTTGTTTGATGTTTAGCAAGTAGGTGGCGAGCTTTTAGTGTCTCTAGCCACCTATAAAATACCTGACAAACTGTTGGTTGAGCTCTATGAAGTTTGATATTCTCTTAGGCTTTAGTCGATTGAACTATACTCGGGTTAACCCTTTTATGGTAGTAGGGAAAGCTCGACACATGATCTCATCAAGTGCAGCCTGAAGATTCATGTATGTTTTGTAGGCTTCTAGATGGTCGAGGAGGTCCCGAGTACCGTCAAACATTTCCATCTGGGCGGTTTAAACTTGCTAGGCAAGGCTCGAGCCATTACCTTGGGAGTAAACAGGTGGTCCATTATTTGGATAAGTTCGTTGATGGTTGTCGGGGCTTTCCCTTTGATGGCCTCCTTCATGGTTGCCATTTCTCATCTCATGCCTTTCATCTTTTCTTCCCAAGGGTTTGAGGTGTGAACCCTTCCTCTCTGTAGGAATATACAATTTGATTCTCAGAACCATGGTGCGGTAGCGCTTTTTTCTCCATCCTCCCGTCCCCGACCATCGACATGGCTCCCGTCGAGGTGGACAGATGGTTCTCGCTGGCCTGCTTCCTGATTGTTGAGGTCACTCCTACTGCCCCTCAGCTCCTGCATTATTTCTTAGTTCTAATTCATGAGCAACTGTATGCTTGCTGCCAAGCCTTTGATGTGTTGTTCAAGGGCAGCTACCCTAGGTTCCTCGCAGCAGCCTCCGTTGGAGATGGTGATTTCTTACCCGTCTGCTTGGGCACGAGAGTTGTGCTGAGTTGCCATTGACCTGGTATCTACCATGTAAACCTTTGGTCCTTAAGGTTTTCCCATAGATGACGCTAATTGATGAGGTTGACACCCCATCAGTGTCATAGTTCTTTAGCGTGATTGGCTTTGTTTTACAGGGATCGTCTTGCTGGAAATCCTAACCAGCTATGCAACCATCTGACCAGTGTTGGGATGCTTGTGGTTCCGGCATCATCAAGTTACAAGTTAGCATACACCTCGCATTAATATTGTGTATACACACATATATGTGTGTGAACTTTTGCACAGCTTTTATACAAATTTGTTTCCCTACCCCACCCCAAAAAGAATTTAAGATCAAATATATGGTAAAGTTGTTATGTAATTTAACATGTTTAATAACCATATGTTAATCTATGTGATTAACATATACATAGATATGCCTTTTATAGATTTTTTTTTAGTTGGGTCTGGAATCATGCTTATTTTAACATGTCTTGAAGTTCCATTGAATTTTTTTAACTATAATTAATAGCGAACTCTATACAATTTTCCATTATTTCAAAACATTCAAATGAAATTTCCCCAACTCCCTAAGGCAAACTATAAATGCATCAAAATCGAAATCTTGTTCTTGCTATAGTAATCATCATCGTAGCTATTGTAATTATCAACATAATAACTAGATCATATCTTTGGTC
Organism: Platanus orientalis; assembly: GCA_025762735.1. Taxonomy (NCBI): domain Eukaryota; kingdom Viridiplantae; phylum Streptophyta; class Magnoliopsida; order Proteales; family Platanaceae; genus Platanus; species Platanus orientalis. The sequence continues at coordinate 2,425 of JAOXJP010047818.1, forward strand.
TCAATAGCTGGCCAAAAATCATTTAGAAGGTCTGATGGCTCATAAGCATTCAATAATGTGGCCTAAGCATTGATTAAACTAATTTGTTATAGAAGTCCCTGTGTCTGGGCCAAGCATTTTATGTACAACCAAAAATGGATCAAGGCCTATTATTTTGTAGAGCATGCACGGTGTTATTAATGATCCAAGGACATATGGTTAATCAAGTCACAGGTTAAAATCATACTTTTACTTGGTGATCAATTAGTCATAATTTCCATGAGGCGTTTTATATGTATTTGCATGTGGGTAGGGCTTGTAAGCATGTTTGCACCTTTAAAAACAAAAAACAAAAACACCAGAAAAAAAACAAAGCATAATACAAGTGTGATTCTGTAATTATTATTATTATTTATGATCTAGGATTTTTCACATAAATCGAAGTGTAATGACTGTTTTTGTTTGATTTTCTTGCTTGTTCTCTATGAAATTTTCTGTTGGGATTATTTTGGCATCCCAAGCATATGGATTTAGGATTGGAGTAGTTTAGAATAGGAAAATGATTGTTTGAGATGAAAAATCCTCTGAAGGTGTGCCACAAATTGACACATGATGTGTTTTTTAAGAAACTTTTAGTTCGGTTTTTAAATTTCCAATGATTCAAATAATTTTTTCAAATGCTTTGCATTTTAACTGGAACTTTAGCAGTTCAATATTCGAAATACCTTTCTTCATGGGTCTATTTTAAGTTGTTTACATAAGTGAGTGTGTGCTTTAATATAACTACTCAATTATAAAATCAAACATATGTTAGATAAGAGTAGTGTAGAGTATAACAATGGAGAGACAAGCAACCACACAATCGCAAACCACAACACAAGATTTATAGTGGTTTGGCACTCGGGCCTACGTCCACTATTCTAAAGCTCACTATCGAGCTTAGGTATATTTCATTTAGGTATTATTACAACCTATGTCAATATACAAACCCTACTACTTGCTCACAAGCAAGCTAAACAACAACACTCGGTGTCTCTGGTGAATGTGCAATACCTTCGGTGTCTCCGGCGGAGGTTGTCAAGCTTTTGGTGTCTCTAGTGGAAGCAAAACAATAGTAAGAATGAATATAAATGCAAAGTTAAGCAAATATTACCACTATATGGTTGATGTTGCTAGTTGCTCACTATGTGGGATGCTTCTTGTTGAGTTGATGTGGCTTAGCTACCCACAAGCTCCAAGTACTTGACTCTAGTGCTCCTAGAGCTTCAGCCAAATTTGAGTTCCTCTTGGGGAAAATGCTCACCACAACCTCTCCTCAATAGTATGATTATAACTCAATAGGAGAGAAGTGTAAGATGCTAGCTACTAAAGCTCATAAATTTGTAGACAATGGAGGTTTGCATGGTGAAAAAAGCTCTCAAAAGAGTATGCCTCTTAGCTTTCTCAAAAACTAACTTAGAGTGTGGAGAATTTCTTACCCTAAAGGGAAAAAGTCTTTTTATAGTGGAGAGGAGCATCCATAGCCTTAAAATAGGCATATAGCAATTAGGGAGTCATTTTGGGCCTTTAGATGAACCAAAACAGGGTTCAAATTTCAAAAATCTCTCATAAATTTTCATGATTTTGTTTATCCAAAATTGCCCTCCAAACCAATTTGAGGTTTCGTAATCGGTTTGGGGTTCAAATCAATTGCGAAACTCATAATCAGTTTGGGATGTCTGTTAGACCCCAAATTGATTTGGGTTTTCACAATATGTTTGGGTTCTGATAATTTTTCCCATGGGTTCTGAGAAATTTTTCCAAACTCATACCGAAATCGATTTGGGCCTATGGGTTTTGCCCTCGGGAGTTCGAAATTGAGACCAAAATTCATACTAAAACCGATTGCGAGTCTCACAATCGGTTTTAATTGAGATTTTCTGAAATTTTTTATATGGGCTATCCTTGGGCATTCATATTTGGGCATTCTTAGGGACCCTAAACTGTATATAGGGTTGTTTTTAGACACAATATGATATGCATGCATGATATATACCTTCCTTAGTGTGCCTCTTCCTAGTGTTCTTGGCCTTTAGTCCTTCTTAGCTTCATGATATGAATTTGTGAGCTCACATAGGACACTTATAAGACTCCTAACACTACCCTTGTGCCCAACACATGCTCATGGGATTGACATACATTAACAATATCAACCATAAAGTTATGTTGATCCAGCCTATTTGCACTATGCATGCAAGCTTTGAGAAGCCATCCATGGTATTTGTTAAGCACCACCGACCTAGTATGACCACTTTTCACAATTTCTACTTACTTGGGTTTTTTCATATGTGTAATACTAACAATTCATTGTTTGTGAGGAATACATCTCAGTTTATTACAGTGCTTCTAGTTTATGTGGACGATATTCTTCTCATGGGTAATGATTCGACTTTCATTCAAGCTCTTATGGAGGCCTTGAATACAAACTTTGATGCAAAGCACCTTGGTGACATGAATAACTTTTTTGGCATTAAAGTTACAAAATCTCATAAGAGGAGCATAGTTCTTACCCAAGGTTCTTATGCCAATCGATTATACAGAAAGTGGGGATTAGTGACTGCATAGCTTTAATGACACCAATGTCTTATAAGAAAAATACTATCAATTTGTATGATCCACTACTTCATGCTCACACCTTCTGAAGGAGTATTGTAGGTGCTCTACAATATCTCACAATCATACATTCATAAATAAGTTTTGTTGTTAACATTGTTTGTTAGCATATGTATGAGCCGTACCTCACTCATTTTTAAGTTGTAAAGTGCATCTTATGATATATTTGAGGAATTATTTTCTTTTGGCTTGCATTATTTAGTTTGTTCTCTCGTCCTCATGGCATATTCTGATGTAGATTGGGCTAGAAACTGTTAAAGACAAACGGTCCACTAGTGGCCATTATATCTATCTTGGCGATAATCTAATTATGTTGAGCGCAAGGAACTAAAAAACGGTAAGCGGATCATCTACTGGGGCTGAGTAATGTCTTTAGCATCTACTACGACTAAGGCTGAGTAATATCTTTCTTTATCATCTACTACGACTGAGCTTGCATGTTACAAATGCTTTTTCAATAAATGAAAATACATCTTCTCAATACATAGACTATATGGTGCAACAATATTTCATCTATCTCTTTGGCATCAAATCTAATGTTTCATGCTAGATCTAAGCATATAGAAATTGACTATCATTATCAAAGAAAAAAGTTATTTGCCAACAAGTTCAAGTGTATCATGTCTCGACTTCTAATTAGGGTATTGATATTTTCACTAAGTCATTGTCCTCTAAACATTTTTATTGTCTACGTTCGAAGTTGAAGGTCGACTCTCCTCTATTAACTTGAGGGGGGTGTTAAGATAGCTGTTAGAAACCGGTTAGTCTATTGTACGATTATAACCATAGTAGATGGTTAGTTTAGTTGCATAATTTGTATTCAAAAGTTATTATAAATTCTAAAGAGTTGGGCGAGTTAATCTTCTCTTTTACTAAAGTGTCTTCAACTCACAGACACTTTTTCATCAAAGAACATATGTTTCAATAACAATGATTCAATCCTTCTATCTAGGGATGCAAATGAGCTAGATTTGATGCCGATGTTAATATATCCGAATCCAGCCCATTTATTTTTCATATATATATGAATCTGATTATTATCTGGTGGATAATTGAAAAAGTATTTTGTATTTGTATTCGTTAAGTTTATCAAATATCATATAATAATTGGATATATCCGAATATTATAAATTGATATCATATATATATATTGGATATCCAATTAATAAATATCTAGATATTAGAAAACTATCTGAATATCTGATAAAAAGCTATTCAAAAACCATAATTGGGTTATTCAATATAATCAACAAGACACACATACAAACACAGGATTCCTCGATTTATATTCCTATCATGGTTTGTGCATCAATCACTTGTAAAAACAATGTCTATTTAGTATAAAGACACACACACGTATTCAATAAAATTGAAAACTTGATATAAGGAGTTAAAATCCTCGAACACAAAGAAACCCCAAATGCAAGTAAAGAAAGAGTCAACAATTATGTCAGGTGAAACAAGAATCGATAATTGCATCCCTAGTTCTATCCAGAGTTCGAGATACCCTTGCTAGGCATAGTGACTTGCTTTGATTGATACTGGCGTTGATTGGAATGGAGAGATGTCACAGAGTCACCCCCTTAAATACGCATGGGAAGGAGAATGTTATAGTGTTTTGAAGTAAATTAACCCTATCTGTCTATATGCGGCAACGTGTCGCACCGTGGGATATGTATTGGAGTGATGTAACTCTCCAGTTGGACCGGAGATTATTCGTACAATCTGGCCAAAAAAATGGGCACGATTGGAACAAAGTGCACAGTGAATACGGAGGACTGTACAAAATACAAAACGAGAAAAGAGTTCACAGCATCTTCAAACCACTTCCGTGGAAGAAAATAATTTCTTCCTCCCAGAATCAACAACATCCGGCATCTAGGTCAGAAATCTCTCCCTTCTTATCTCCTCGTCCATCTTTGTCCATTCTTTTTATTTATTTATTTTTCTCATTTCTTTATTTATTTTTGGGCGTTTCATTTTTTTGCTGAGATAAAAAGAGAAATGCTGTTCACGAGCTCGTTCAATGGCAGCAAAGCTCCCACCTTTTATTATTTCCAAGAAAATTTCTAGATGGATTTCTCAAAGCGCATATATTTCTTCGATTTCATGCGCAATTCACATCCAAGTTCCTACCGACAACGATCATAACCAACCAGACAACACTGACTTTGAATCCACAATTCGTTTTCTAAAGAACGCGCTCTACCCAGATAACTTAATCCGGGTTTTGGATTCTACAAGCGATTCCAACTCTGCAGTTAAGATATTCAAATGGGCTTCTCTCCAAAAACGCTTTCATCACACCGCTGTTACCTACAGTCGAATCATTCTGAAGTTGGGTATGTCTGGAAATATTCAAGAAATGGATGGTTTTTGTAAGGAAATGATACAGGTGAAATGCCCTTTTGCAGAAGAAGCTTTGGTTGCGGTGATAGATTTTTTTGTTGGAAATCATAGGTTGACAGAAGCTTTAAGGGTTCTTGAGATAATGACTTTGGGTAACTATAAGCCTTCAATCGTTGTCTGTAATAATCTTCTGGGTGCTCTTGTGGAGGAGAGGAGAGATTTCCAATCTGTCTTATTCGTTTATAAGGAGATGGTGAAAGCTGCAATTCTTCCCAATGTCCAAACCTTAAATTATCTGTTGGAGGCATTATGCCAGGCTGATCAGATTAATTCTGCTCTGGATCAGTTCAGAAGAATGAACAAGAAAGGCTGTAATCCTAATAGTAGGACGTTTGAGATACTAATAAGTAGTCTTTGTGCAAGAAGCCAGGTTGATGAATCAATTGTGGTTTTGAGTGAGATGTTTGAGCTAGGATGCAAGGGGGATGGAAATTTTTATAATAATATCATACCTCTGTTTTGTAAGGTCGATAGGCCAGACCAGGGATTAAGGTTGTTTAGAATGATGAGAACTTCTGGTCTTTTGCCAGACTCGTTAGTATATGGAGTTTTGATTCAGTGTCTGTGCGAGAACTCACAGTTGGATGATGCAATTAAGCTTCTTGAAGAGACGACAGAAACAGGTTTAACTCCTGTGGCTGATATCTACGTGGATATTGTAAAGGCATTTTGTAAAGTGGGGAAATTTAGTGAAGCTACAAAGTTATTGGAGGAGAACTCTGTATCTGAAAGTTATCCTCACAATGCATTGCTTCTAGGTTTCTGCAATGTAGGTAAGATTTTTGAGGCAAATGGTTGGCTTGAGAAGATGGTCGTGAGGAATGTAGCAGATAGCTTTTCTTGGAGTATTCTTATTAGGAGGCTTTGTGAGAATGGAGGGATTAGAAAAGCTTTTGAAGTTCTCAATAGAATGGTTGTTTCTTCTTACATCCCCGAGTGTGCCGTTTACTCTGCTCTTATTGTTGGCTACTGTAAAGTGAACAAGTATGATGAAGCTCTAGACCTATTTTATCGGGTTCATTACAAACACTGGCTTTTAGATTGTCACTCTTACAGAGAGCTAATTGAAGGCCTTTGCCATGTGAAGAAGATTCAAGAAGCTGCTGAAGTGTTTCTCTATATGTCTAGCAGTGGATGCCCTCTAGAATCTTCCTCATTCACTATGTTGATTGAGGCAATTTGTTTGACTGGAAAGGTGGATGAAGCAATCAAGCTACAATCATTGGCTTATTATTCCGGCACCTTCTGTACTCCTGTAACCTACACTACTATCATGCGCAGTTTGTGCAATTCAGACAACACAAAGTATGCCTCAGTTCTGTTCTCGCAAATGTTGGTGGAGGGTTGTGCTTTAGATGTGGAAACATACGAGGCCCTAATAAATGGCATGTGTATGCAGAGGAGAACAAATGATTGTGCTTTATTGTTTGATCGGATGGTTGACAATGGTTTAGTTCCAACTTCAGAAGGTCTAGATAAACTGCTGCTTTTTATGGCCTATCATACTCATTTGCATACCATTGCCCCAACGTTAAATAAGCTTGTTCTTAAGGATGGAGTTCTTTGTTTGTCAATGTACAATATGGTGATCAATGGCCTCTGGAAGGAGGGTCATAAACACGAGGCCTGTAAGTTATTGGATCGGATGTTGGAAAGGGGGTGGGTCCCAGATGCTGCTACTCATAAGTTGTTAATTGGGACCATTGCCATAGAAGAAACCCAGAGGAGAACAGAGGCTTCTGATAATTGTATCATGCAGGATAAGGTTAGTAACATATTGGCAGAGGGCTTGGAGAATACGTGACGAATCCTGTGCTCCAAGAATAGGTCTTATTGCTGTTGTGAATTTTTGGACAGTCTACTTATACTTGCTAAACAATAAACTGTGGAATCATTTCTTTGGGAAGCACAGTTTATAGGGTTGAATAATTCCTTCAATTGGTCAGTGCTCTATGTTGTAACTGTAATGTTTAGGTTTTGATCCTAGCAACTCAGTCCCATTAAGTGATCAAAAATGCTTTGTGAGCCTGACCTCTGAGACTATGGTGATTTCTATGCAAAAGCAAAATTTCAGGTGTAGGAGCTTGTCAACATGCCAGGTTGGTTGATCTATCCTGTCAGCCTGTAATCTACCAAACAATAAGATTTCCTTGTGTTCTTCAGTAGTTTATTCTTTTATGTAATTGTTTTTTTTTTTTTGATGAATAAAAAAACTTTATTAATATGAAAGAGGGATAAGACACCCCCAAAAGAGAAGATTCATGTAATTGTATCTCTCTCTCTCTCTCTCTTTTTCTTCTTTTGTCATATACCTTGTTTAGCATTTCTTTTTTCATATTGTACTCCTGGTTACAACTGTGATGTGAAGCATCAGTAGTTATTATCCATCTTATGTGATGCAGTGTACATGTGAAATCAAATGCACCTAGAGATCAAGGCAATTACTCCAAGCAATGAAGAAGAATAAACTGGATTCCTACTCTCAGTTCAAGCACACTTCAAGGCCAATCAGTGGATCAAGTTCTACGACAACACAAGACACAATTGAACCAAATAAAAAATTAAACATTAATCAAATTTAAACTTATAATATGGACTACTTTTCAAACCAGAAATCAGGCAACAATCAATGACAGAAAACCCAATCAGCAATAGTTTAAAATGGGGGCTTTCGGGTATTGGGGAATAAAAGGCTATATAGGTGTTTGGTGAAGCTATACTGGTTCAGAAAATAGTTCAAAACTGGGGCTGTAATTAGTGTAAACAGCAAGTGTGTGAAGTTATAGAGGAATTAAAACAGTGGGTAAAAGAGGGGCTTTCAAGTGGTTCATCACACATAATATAGAGGTATAAGAGAGTAAGGTTTATGGTAAAACAAACTGGTAACATAATGGTAAATGACTGAGCAACAAGTGTGATGAATAAAAGTATGCTGAAAGGATATTACATGTAGTAGTGCTGGCAGCAAGCACTATTACGATAAATCACAAGTATGAAGGGCTACTGGAATTAGTCTGCAGCAAGGATTAGAATTCTTCAGATAGCACCCACTTCCAGTACCAGTTCAGCAGTAACAAGGCTTCAGATCAGCCTCTTCAGAAGATCAATGTAGCTCGAAAATATGCCTAGATGTGTATGTGATCACACTTATCAACAGTGGTCTTCCAGTTATCAGACAGTCCACAATGGATCTTATGTGTGACAGAGCACAGAAACAGTGGCAGCACTTATTAGTGTTCTGTGGAACACCTTCAGCAATATATCATCACAAAATGAAGAGCAACTTCAGGTATGTAAACAGGGAATCGAACAGCAGTAGCAATCTCCTGGCGAATGAATGAACTCCAGTAGAACTCAATGATCCAGCAAGGCAGAGCTGGACTGTGGTTGCCGCAAGGATCAGTTGGTGATAGGGTTTCTGGTTTTCAATCAGAAATCCAAAGGAAATAACTTCTTAAGATTCCGCAGGTACTGGAAGAAATAAATTTAGGTCAGGCAGAAAACAACAATCATGTTGCTCAATAATCAATCACAGTGTGGTATGGCTAATAGGGTTTGAGTTTGGAGGTCAAAACACAAAAAATATGAGGATTGATCTGGCTAACCAACCATTTATACTTCTTATTGCTAAGAGTAATTATCTTATGGATCTCTTCATGCAATGAATGAATACAACAACAACAACAACAACAAACATCCTTATCCCAATTATTTGGGGTTGGCTACACGAATCTTGTTCTGCCATTCATTCAATGAATGAATATGATGCACAAATATAGATGCAGACTTAGAATGCCTATGAGTAGCTGACATGGAAATAAGTTTAATAGGGGTCTTAGGTTTGTAACCAATAACAACCTCAAATGAACTCATGTCTATGAATCTATTGACATAACTATTATATGCAAACTCAGCTGGAGGTAGTACATGATCCCACGACCTAAGATGATCACCAACTAGATAGTATAACAAACTCCTTAAGCTCCTATTCACCATCTCAATATAACCATCGGTTTGAGGGTGATAAGCAAATGAGAACTGTGTGTACTCAACATCTCCATAGCGTCTTCCAAAAATAACTAATAAACTTGACGTCCTGATCAGACACTATGGATTTTGGAACCCTATGCAATATAACAACCTCATCAAAGAACAACTTAGCTACTTTAGAAATCAGAGATTTTGGAACATGGTATGAAATGAGTCATTTTTGAGAAATGGTCCACAACCACAAAGATAAAATCGTGCTGCTTAGGGGTCCTATATAGGCCTAACACAAAATCCATACTTACATTTTACCAAGAAATGTGAGGTACTGGTAGAGGAGTATACAATTTAGAACTCTGCTTCCTCTATTTTACTAGTTGACAAATCTGACATTGCTCTACAATCTTGGCCACCTCTCTTTTAAGACTAGGCTAGTAAGATTGATTTTTTACGAGAGCAATGGTCTTGTTGCGGTCCAAGTGACTAGCAACGCCTCTGACATGCAATTACCAAACAAGGAAACCGCACACCAAGGTGCGGGGAATACATAAGCGAGTACCCTTGAAAAGATACCAATCCTACAAGATATAATCTGTAGAACTCCTAGATGGATCACTCGTAAAAGATGTATAAATTTCTCCGAAGTTTGGGCATGACTCTTAATCTTCTTTAAACTTCTCAAACCCAGTCACCTCAATACTCATGTAGTGCAGTAAGACAATTTTTTGGCTTAAAGCATCTGTTGCCTTGTTTTCCACATTGGCTATATGTTTAAGCATAAAGGTATATTCCAGAAGAAACTTAACCCACTTAGCATGTCTTGGATTAAGCTTATTCTGTGAATTAAAATATTGTAAAGCCTCAGGTCAGAAACAAGACAAATTCTTGTGGTAACAAATAATGTCTTCAGTACCTTAATGCTTGTTTGACCTCATAGAATTCTTTGTCATAACTGAAGTATTTTTGTTTAGCTTCATTCAGTTTCTCACTAAAGTAAGCTACTGGATGTCATTCTTAGCTTAAAACTTCGCTTATGCCAACACTAGATACGTCACACGCTATTTCAAAGACCTTGGAAAAGTCTGGATGGTGCATGACGTGAGCTTCATTTATCCTCAACTTTATCTCCTTAAAAGCTTTAAATGCAGTTGTAGTCCACCGAAACTCCCATATTCTAATGTAATCTGTAATGGGATCTGTCACTGTACTAAAGCCTCAAATGAACCGCCTATAGAAGGTAGTTAGACCATGAAAACTTCTAACCTGATGAATATTCGTAGGCTCTGGCCACTCTACTATAGCTTTGACCTTTTCAGGGTCGGCAAACATTCTTTTATCAGATACGACAAAGCTTAAGAAAATTACTTGTCAAGTCAAGAACGAACACTTCTTAAGGTTTGCATACAACTTCTCCTTTTTAAGGAGATCACACACCTTTCTCAGGTGTCCCAGATGTTGTTCTTTGGTAGAACTATAGATCAAGATATCATCAAAGTACACTAACAAAAACTTTCCAATGAATGACTTTAGTACTTGTGTCATAGCCCTTATAAATTTACTAGGAGCGTTGGACAATCCAAAGGGCATGACAAGTCACTTGTCTTGAAGACAGTTTTCCACTCATTTTCTGGGCGTATACAAATTTGGTTGTAACCACTTTTAAGAGCTATCTTGGAAAAAATATGACACCTGCCATCATATCAAACATTTCATCTAGCTTCGAGATGAGAAACCTATATCGTACCATGATTTTCTTAATGGTCCTGCTATCCACACACATTCTCCATGAACTATTTTTTTTTGGGTGTGAGGAGTGCAGGCACGACACATAAGCTCATACTCTCCTTGATGAATCCTTTGCAAAGTATCTCATTTACTTGCCTTTTAAATTCAACATGTTCAATGGGAATCATTCTATAGTGAGGTAGGTTTGGTAAAGTAGCTCTTGGAACTAAGTCAATGGTGTGATGAATGTCACGCATTAATGGAAGCTCATTAGATAAATATTTAAGAAACATGCCTTTAAACTCTTTCAAGATCGACTCTACCTTAGGAGTACACTCAATGGAAGACTCAGAAGAAGCCTCTTTAGTAACCACAATAAAGACTGGCTTCTTGCTTGATCTCTTGCTCGAACTCTTTCGAGCCAACGATGTGAAGGGCTTTTGTCTTAATATCCTTGACACTCTTGCCCTTGTCCACTTTATCCCTCATTGTAGGCTCTACTTTTGGTAGATGTGGAACTAATTTAATCATCTTTCCTTTGTACTCGAATGAGCAAATGTTGGATCTACCATATATTGTCACATCCAAGTCATAAAGCCAGGGCCGACTAAGTATAATGTGGCGTACATCCATTAGCACCACATCGCACCATAAGGTGTCTTTATATTAATCAACAAGCTGTATAGGAACCTAACACATATGGGAAACATGAATGGAGGATGTGTCCACCCACGCAACTCTATTAGGTTGATGGTGAGGAATTTGTGAGAACCCTAAGCGTTTAGCAATGTTAATGGAAACCACATTAGTCCAAGTTGCACTATCAATGATAACCTTGCAATTCTTTTCACCACACTTGGCGTATGTATAAAAGATATTGGTTCTACGCTAATTATCCTTGGGCTTTTGTTGGGTGAGAGCACATCTAACCACCTATAAAGGAAAATCATGAGAAAGAGGATAATCACTCAACTCTCCAAGATATGCTACATATCCCTCTTCTCTCTCTGGATCCTCATCATTACTAAGAGTAGTGTAGCCCTGGCGTATTTCACTCTCTAATTTCTCTAGCTCTTCCTGATCACTAGCTTCTTCTTCCCTAGTATCATTGCCCTCTCCATTGCCTCCTATGAATAGATTGGTTACCTTTCTTGGTAGGACAATGGACTGTCATGTGTTCACAGCCCCACATCTATAGCAATATGAATTATTGGGCTGAGGTTTACCTTGTACGATTCCCTTACCCTTATCAAGCCGTGGGTTGGGTTTGGGGTTGCTAAGTGGACCATGAGAAGATTGTCCTCCAACTTGAGGTTTACCTGAAGACATACCAATCCTAGGATCAGGTCTACGAAAGTCAAAAGGACGCAGGGCTTGGGATTTCAAGTAATGCTCTGACTCTAGACACAACCTATAGGCTTCCTCTAGGTCAGTCATATTGTGGGGAATCAGTTATTTCTGGAACTCAGGTTGAAGTCCTAATCTAAATCGACTCAGGGTGGCAGAAGGATCTTTAGTGATGTCATACCTCCACATGAATTCATCAAAACGGACAATATAATCTGTGATAGGCATGCTGCCTTGTTCAAAAGGTTCCATTGATCCAAGAGCCTCGAGTGGTACAAGAGAGGTAGATATTTTTCTTTGAGTTGTTTTGATGCAGCATGCATATAGGATAGTGGGTGTGTGCACAAGGAGTTAGGAATAAAATTGTAAGAGTAATGATAAACATAAACAAAATTCTTACATGCATATTCACACGCTAAATCAAGTGATTCCTTAACTATATTCAATAGGTTTATCCAGAGTTAAGGCATACAAAGTCCTAGACAAAATTAAGCCTAAATAACATGAAAAGAATGTTCACTAACTTAGAGAATAAATAGAGTACATAGCTAACAGGGTGCTGTCCAAATTTCTGGTGGTATAAAAAAAATGAAAAAAAAAAAATTCAAGTCCCACTATAGTGAAGGAAATGATTAAGAGAGAGATCCAATAACTGTAGGGTTTATTAAGAACAAAACTTAGGCATGATTTGGATTATCAAATGTGGTCCAAAAGTGGTTGTATGATCTGAAAATAAAGACTACAGCCCCACAACCTATACCTATATAGTCACCCAAATCATACTTGTGGGAGAATTAAAAGAAGGTGGCCAGAATAAATAAACCGAACTTGATTCTGTTGTAGCTTCCTTCCTAATGGGGTTTTGAGATGCAGCTAAGTCATATTTTAGGCTCAAATCATTAAGTCTGTGAAGAAGGCTGAAGACAAAATTTATATGCCCTGTTAACACAAGTGCTGCCAACCAAGAGAAACTCCACCTGTGATTGTCTTGTGGGATCACTTTGAAGATGGAGGCCTGAAGGTATGGTGTCGCTTGAGGGTTCTTTGCACCCTGGGATAATCCTTTTTAACAACACTGTGGAGGTATGCAACTGGTAGATGATCTTGTGAAACAGCTCAACAGCATAAGTCCACACCTTTATTGAATCTTCAAGCTGATAGTAGATGTTGAAACAAATTTCACTGCCGGCTGATTCTCTAGAAGGGGTCGTACATGAGTCAAGAAACTCCTAAGGAATTCAAATCCTTCAAAAAATCCTGATTTAATAGAGTTCCTAATAAATCTCCTGTGATCTCTCAAAAATTTCCTGTCCCAAAGGACAAGGTGCCAAAACAGTTTTGGAAGGGATTCTTACTTCTCTGGAGTCGCCCAGGGGTTGGTATGCCTCTGCTAAAATTCCTCAACCTGATCCCTAGTATTTAGGGATCGGGATCAAACCTTGCAAAATAGCTTGATCCCCTGTTTTCACAGCTCAGAATTTTAGAAAGAGGAGGATCTCGATCACGACTCACTTCAAAGACTGGGTCTCACCATACATTGCATCGCGACAAAATAGCTTGATCCCCTGTTTTCACAGCTCAGAATTTTAGAAAGAGGAGGATCTCGATCACGACTCACTTCAAAG
>JAOXJP010047829.1:0-16148 GCA_025762735.1 Platanus orientalis
GCTTGTCGCCTTCTTCCAGAAATCGCAGGCCCAACAACACATTCGAAGATGCACTGAAGCTTTTATGTATCAGAAGACACACTGCATGAAAGTGAAAACAGAATATGAAGCATGGAGGTTTTGGTGACAAAAATTTGTTGTCTATGTATTCGAAGAAATATGCCACTGAAGACCTATCAGCGGGTAGTCTTCTTGTTGTATTTTATCTTCAGGTAACTGCCTAGTTTCTTAAGCTGGCATTTAGTTTTTACAGAGCTACCTTTTAGAAGCAACTGGTGGTTGTTTTTTATCCTCTAAGTAGCATCATGATGTAATTAAATACCCTGGAGTCTTTTTCTCTTCTATGTGGAACTAGTTGGTACTCTTTTATCTACAATGCTGGAAATCATGGCTTGTTTGTTCTATCTCTGCATCAATTATTTGCTAATATAGAGAGGCATTTTTTTTTGGTTAGTATAATTACTTATAGGAACTTATGGTGACAAATTTGTGACCTCAACATTGTGACATTATGCATCCTTTTTTAGGAAATCTGAGCTAATTTGTAGTTTTTTTTTTCACTATTCAGTAATGTATATGCTTACAAAATATTCATAAAAAATGGATGCTTACAAAATACTAGAACTCTCAATTACTTATTTTATATTCAGAGTAGTTCCTGATTTCAGAATTATATACATTGGTCCATGTAACAAAGAGGCATTGTTTTATTTGTTTTTTAAAAAGAAAAAAATTGTTTGAGATATAAGCATATCAAAGAAACATGTCGGACACACTGTGATACTCTTATTAGGAAAATGCAAAAAATACTTATTTTATCTTCTTTGTTCTTATTTGCAGCTGATTCTTATATACCAGCTATATGATTTAAATATAGACCTACTCACCTTGATCCATTTTATTTTCTCACATTCTCTTCTTATATGAATAAATGTTTATATTATATCAACTGAACTTGGAAAAACTTGATGTACACTTCTATGTATTAAACAATTGGGTTTCCCAAATTATCATATATGGAACCTAGTTTCAATGTCAGATGCCAACATTTGTCCATGTCTAATTATAGCTGTTGTGTATTAAAGAGTCACATTTGTTTGAGTTGAATATATTTTGTTTGTATAGGCTCATAATTATAAAATATTTTGTTACAGTTCAGTGTGTAATCCTTTGTTAATGCAAAGAGGGAATGCATGGGGGTAATCTAAACTATAGTATCTCACTGCTTTGCGGTTAAATTTCTTTGCTTTTTTAATCTATTTTTCTTTAATGTATTTTTTTTTAGAACTTCTGTAATCTGATTATTTACTATGAACACTTATCCTGTAGACTTGTTTATCTTTAATATTTTAGTGCTATTAATATCGTGAAGCTTATAAAGTTGATTGCAAACTTCAAATCTTAGAGCATGACTTCATCTCAAAGACTTCTGTAATAGTGAGGTAGTCATGTTCAGGATAAGATCAACAAGTCACTGGAGAATAGGATTGGTTGTAAGTGGCTTGTGTCTTTGTTAGTTTTTAATTATAAGTTTGTGAAGTTAATGGTTGGATCATGTAACTGAACCCAATATAGCGTGACTTTCTCAAGTAAAGTAATTATGTAGAAGTGGTAAAAAAGATTTCGAGGGGGAGGCAATCCTCATACATGAGACAACTTCCATAAAGTACATATGATATCATGACTTAAAATAGGTTTACTGAGTTCATGTTTGTGTTGTTTGGGTTGGTGCTTCAATTCTTTGTTTATATTACTACTACAACACATATGAAATCCTTTCTCCATAATATGTTGTGTTCATAAACTTTTTAATTAAAGAGTAGAACACTTAATTTCATTTATCTCTGTTAACACTTTAGTTGACTTATGTCACTTATCTATTTGTCTTAAATCAACCGACTGAGACTTGATTGAGTCCTTTGTTCCTAGGAAAATAATTTAAAGTGGAATGAGCTTCTAAATTATGCCTTAAATGTCATCGACAGGATAAATGCATCGAGTTGTTGTTTGAAGTACAACAACAAGAAGTAAAGACTGGAAGCTAATTTGATGTTGGTGGTTTTGTTGCTAAGAAACTTGAAATTCCTGCAGAATCTGAACTTCTTGAGTTCCAAAAACCACATTCCACTGGCTAACTGGTTCCCTCAACCACTAATTCTTCTCTTGTTCTCAAGATGGATCACACTATTCCTTCCAAGAAAACTTCTTCCTTCGATACACTAGCAAAATTGGGTGGATCTATATGTTGTTCCCACATTAACTTAGTAATTATCGTTCTCCATCCATTCTTCATAGAAGGCTTCTAACCACTGTTGGGGCTCAATCAACTCCTCACAACAAGGACAATTTGGGCTTTAAGTCACATTTCTGCCAGAGAACTAAGACCTCAAATTAGCATGAGGCAATACCACAATTTTAGTGGCATCCCAACTTCTAGAATTCATCTAGTTAATGCTCAGAGTAGTACACCCTTGAAAGAAGTGAACAGAGTTTCATCATTGGTGCTTGTACCTTCAAGATAAAGAATTTGATAAAGTCTCACTAAAGATATGGAACAAAATAGGTACATTAGTCAAATGGAAAATATATGTCCTCTATATCCTCGTAGTGTTATAGTTGAACGAATGAGTAGAAGCAACTATCACTTATTAAATTATTTTGCTCGAGATCCAAACCCATCTATGTCTGGTAAACTTGTCCCTTCAGAAAGAACTAAGACTGTGCTTTCCTCCGATGATCTAATGGATGCCTCTTGGGGGTAAAATTCTTTTTAATTGTTTACTCTTGATGAGAAAATCTTTGTTGCTTGTGTGAAAGTTATTTGATTATTGTTTTCATACTTGTTTAATCAACTTTGAAAATTTAGATCCTATCAATGAGGCCATGAATGCAAGTAATGGGCTGAGATGGTCTGATGAGGCCAGCGATGATAAAGAGGAGCCAAGCATAGAGATAACTTATGGAGGAGCCTTCTTTACAACTCCTGTGAGGGGGAGAAGAAGCAAGTTTGCTAGAAGATGAAGGGTGCACTTATCTATGAATAATTGAATATGCAAGCAAGGAACCTTCCATAATCGTGTATTTTTTTATCCCACCACCCTATGATGGTCTCATTGTAAGGGGACGAAGCAGGTTTTTATCATAGATGGTCTAAGATTGGATAAAGTAATAGCCTTAAGTGGTGAAAAAAAATCCCCCTTTTTTTCCTTGGGATTAGGGTATCATGGTGCTTAAATTTTCCCCATATTTTATTGGAGGGCAGTGACTGATCCTTAAAGAAATCAAAAGCTTCTACAGGCATTGCATTGAGCACTATGAAAGGTCTTTTGTTATTTGACGACAGGTCAACAAATGTAGATGGGTTGGCAATCCTTTATATAGGCTATTATAGGCCAATTTCAATTTCTTTTGTTTGTTTTTTCTCATCTATGTTGATTAAATATGAAATCCTCATGATGTTAGTTAGAATGACTTGGATTTTGAAGAGGCAATGTTAATCATTGGGTTTATTACCGGAATTAACAATGATGTAAGGAAGAATATTGTACCTTCTTTGTATTCATGCAAATTTTTTACCTAGTGTCTATGGTATATTGATTGCCCCTCACAGGCGCACACACACTCTCGGTCTCTCTCACTCTCACACACACGTACATAAATTTCTTAAGATTATTAGAGAAAGAAGGATAAATTTGCTAAACAAAGATGCATTTTCATAATGCCTGTTGTTGTCTCTTACAACAATTCTTGTAGTATTAATAATAGTAAAAATAAATAAAAATAAAATCAAAGTAAGAAAATAAGACACCTAGATTTACTTGGTTTGGCGATGTGCCTACATCCAAGGGAGATTATTAAACCTTTCTTCACTATGAGAATGTGAATCCATACAAAGAAGTGTGATTTTGCAACTCGAAAAACCACACCGTTTCCCCTTGTACACCCTCTCTCTTTTTCTCACTCTCAAAACCTTGAAGAAAACCCAATAAATTCCCTTGTGTGGCTGTCTTTTCTCTCCTTTCACTTTCCTTAATGTTTAATTATGGTTTTTCTATCCTTAGTCATCCTCAACGACTCTAATTGCTCTCACAAAGAGGATTCCTTTAACTCTAAAATCAGTCCTACTGTTAGACAAATGGTGTGAAAAATAAAGATAAAATCGATAAATCCCATCATTGGAAATCACATGGCCTAAGAATGCCACTCGGTCTAACCAAAACTCACACTTGCGGAATTTAGTGAATAACTTGTGATATCTTAGTGTCTTCAACATGATCCTCAAGAGTGACTCATGTTCCTTCATACTCTTGGAGTAGACCAGAATGTCATCTATGAAGACGATTATAAATTGGTGTAAGAATGATTTGAACACTTTGTTCCTCAAATCCATAAAGGTGGTGGGAACATGAGTTAATCTGAAACATATCACTAAGAATTCGTAAAGCCCATGGTGGGTACGAAAAGAAGTCTTGGGGATGTCCTCATGCCTAACCTTTAGTTGGTGATAACCAGACCTTAAGTCAATTTTTGAAAACACGGTTGCAACTTTCAGCTGATCAATTAACTCATCAATTTGAGGCAATGGGTACTTGTTCTTTATAGTGACCCTATTCAACTACTGGTAGTCAATGCACAACGTCATCGATCCATCCTTATTTTTAACAAAAAGGACTAGAGCACCCCATGGTGACACACTAGGGTGAATGAATCCCTTGTCAAGCAACTCTTGAAGTTGCATTTATAGTTCCTTCAACTCTGCTAGTTCTATATGGTAAGGAGTGATGAAAATATGTGCAGCCCCTGGGACCAAGTCAACGATAAACTCAATTTCTCTATCAGGTGGCAATCCCAAGAGATCATCGGGAAAAACATCAATGAACTCATAGATGATAGAGACATCTTCCACCTTGATCTCAGTGGTTTGATCACTAACCACATAGTCTATAAAACCTTGCCAACCTCTTCGAAGAAGCTTTCCGGCCTGCATGACCAAAACTAAGCATGGGAAAGAATCCTTCTTGACTCATTGGAATGAGTATTTCTCAAATCCTAATATGTGGAATGCCACCTCCTTGGAATAGTAATGGACCATAGCATGATATGCAGCTAACCAATTTATTCTCAAGATTACGTACATCAAAATCCTCTATGTCAAGTAAGATTAAGTCCGCTAATAACTCTAGGTATCCGACCATTACAACACACGACTTAAGTACTAAGTCAACTAGTAATGAATTTCCAAGAGGAGTAGATATATGTAACACATAATCTAACATCAAAGGCGACGAATTAGCATGCTTGGCATAAACATATGATATGAACGAGTATGTAGATCTAGGATCCATAAGAACATGTGCTGTGTGAGCAAATAATGGAATAGTACCTAAGACAGCGACCTTAGATACCTCTATATCTCTCTCGGTAATGGCATACACATGGGTTTTGACCTTTGGGTGCTATTTGTTAACAGCTGGATTAGTTGCATAGGTGTCCTTGCAAAGACAATCACGGCATAAGTGGCCAATTTGTCTACGGCCGAAACAAGCACCAGTGTCCTAGAAGCATGTGCCTCCATGCTTCTTTTCACATCTCTTGCATTGGTCAACAACTCCTTACTCAGTTGGTCTTTTCTTAGCAAGTGTTGGAGCAACAGGCTCCTTATGAGCAAAACTTTCAATCATAAGTCCTTAATTTCAATAACTCCATGTATCATCTCATATGATTTTCGTTCTCCAAATAGTCTATAGAATCCAAACATGGCGTCTCTAATACTATCCTGTAACACAGTTGAACCCAGACTCGGATAACATCCATATACGCCTTAGATTCGGATCGTTACATCATTTTCAATCCGTATGTCATATTCTATGAAGTCATTCATTCACATCATAATCTCATAACTCATTTACCTTTAATTTTAGTGGAAGCATAAAATGTACATTTAAACATTACCGTAGCCATTTTATTCGTAATAGTATGCATCGAAAGCAATTTACCATGACCTTCTAGGTCCATCAATGAAAATATAAACCATTTAATCACTACTTATATAACCATGAGCCTTTTATAAAAGTACTCAGAGTTACCTGTATACATCACAATAACAAACCTCTAACATATTATTACCTTCTTTCAAATGATTGTCTTAACATAAGGTAGAATCTGAAAACTATCTCCCACCGTACATGATCAGCTATTATCCCATCCAAACCTTTATCAATTGGGGTGAGCTCGATGGGCTCAACAGGAACAAATGCAAACCATATCCAAAATATAACATATATAGCTTGCACATGGTTTTGCTTACATAAAATAAATACGGAGCTTAAACTATAGAAGACAATAGCATATCAGTCCATGGATGCAAATGAATTAGTAAAACAATCATATACTATACCATGGACAACTGAAGAGTACATGACACAATGTAATGATAAATGCATCATCTTTCTATTTCAAGATTAGTCGATAAATCAGTTTTCGTAATCATTTTCATACTTCTTAACAATTGTTCATTCACTTATCATTAGGATTTAAATACATTCATTATCACTTTATTTGTTTACTTATAGACTTGGTCAGTGCTCTCTTCATTAATTTAATGTCATTTCATAATATATTTCGTAGATTCAATCGTTGTTTTCCATTGTTACAACATAATAGGAGGTCTCAGAATTATGTTCAATGGGGTTTAAATGAAAAAAAGAAACTAACCAAATCAATATCAATAATTTTCATTGTTATAACCCAATGATAGGTCCTGAAAGATAATTAGCGGGGTTCAATGAGTTAATACAATAATCAAATCACAATCTCCTTTATTGCGACCCAATGAAAGGTCTCGAATAACATTTTTCAAAGGGGTTCAAAGAGTCTAAACAATAATCAAATATTTACTGTTGCAACCCAATGGAAGGTCCGAAATAACATTACCATTGTTGCGACCCAATGGTCGGTCCTAGAAATCATACTTTATTGGTCCGACCCAATAGGAGGTCTCATATAGATTATCATCATGGTCCTCTATAACTTATCATTGTTGCAACCCAATGGTTAATCCAATATAATATTTCCATTGTTGCGATCCAATGTAAGGTCTTGTATTTCCTTTTGTTGCGACCTAAGGGTAGGTCCCGTATAGCATTTTCATTGCTGTAACCCAATGGTAGGTCCTAAAAATCGTATTTCATTGTTGTGATCCAATGGAAGGTCCCAAATGGTTCAATCATGATCAATAAGTCCCAAAGAGGGTTCAATAATTCAATAATATTTGAAGATCATCATTCAAATTAAACTTATCGAAGGATATCAATAATTTAATGAGAGGCTTAAATGATATATGAAAGACGGTCAAAGTTCAATAAGTTCGAATCGTAATTCATTTGAATTTCAGTTTTAATAATGCAAAATTTCATATGTTTAGATCAATTATGATTAATCATATCAAAGGATTTCAAATTTCATAGTTTAATTTATCTTTTGTCACATGAGATCTTCGAATAGTTTAAAGGAATCGAAATTTCCATTCATTTTTTCATATATCATAGTTCATATGTGAACTTAGCATTCTTTTGTGTCAACTTTGTCAAAGGATCCATAATGCTAGATAATCCTTCAACAAATCTCCAATAATATCTAGCCAATCCTAGAAAGTTACGAATTTTAGTCACATTCGTAGGTCTACACCAATTAACCACTACCTTTATGTTCTTGAGATCTATGCAAATTCCATCTTTTAAGATTACATGCCCCAAGAAAATCACATTGTCTAACCAAAATTCACACTTATTGAATTTTGCATAAAGTTTGTGATCTCTCTGAGTCTATAGTGTAATTTTTAGATGCTCTTCATGTTAGTTAGAAATCTTTGAATAAACTAGGATATCATCAATAAATACATTGATAAATTGATCTAGATAAGGTTTAAACACCCTGTTCATAAGATCTATAAATGCTATAGGTGTATATATCCGTTTAAAAGACATGACTAGGAACTCATAAAGTCCATACCTGGTATAAAAGGCAGTCTTGGATATATCCTCATTCTTAATTCGAAGCTAATGGTATCTAGATCTAAGGTTAATCTTGGAAAAGACCTTGGTAGCTTGGAGTTGATCAAATAGATCATTTATCCTTGACAAATGATACTTGTTCTTCACTTTCACCTTGTTCAACTATCTGTAGTCAATGCAAAGTCTCATAGTTCTGTCACTCTTCACAAACAAAATAGGTGCTCCCCATGGTAAAACACAAGGGTGGACAAAATCTCTATCTATTAAATCCTGCAACTACACTTTAAGCTCCTTTAATTCAATTGGAGTTATATGATATGGTGTCAAGAAATAGGCTTAGTTCCTTCCACTAACTCAATTACAAATTCAATCTTCCTATCTGAAGGTAAGCCAAGTAGATCATTAAGAAACACATCACTGAAATCTCTAACAATGGATGTCTCCAATTTACACTCCATCTTTTTGGTCATCTATAATATAAGCTAGGTACTCTCGCCCACCTTTCTGCAATAACCTTTCTACTCGCAAAGTATAAATAATTGTAGGAAAACTCTGTATTCTTTTGAAAACAAACTCTGGTTGATTGGGGATACTAATGGTCACTTCCTTGCTATAACAGTCCACTTTAGTATGATAGGTGGCTAACCAATTCATACCTAAGATGACATCAAAATCCTATAAGACCAATAAAATCAAGTCTATTAACAAATCAACTTTCCTAATCATGACTATACATGACTTATACACCAACTCAACAATCATAGTCTTGCCAAACGGAATAGATATAATTAGATCATACTCTAATGGTTCTAGTGTAGCATTAATAAGTGTCACAAGTTTAGTAGACATAAAGGATTATGTGGATCCAAGATCAATAAGTACTTTTAACATCATGTGAAAATGAACAAAAAATACCTGTCACCAAAATATTGGAAGCATTTGCATCCTTCTTAGTAACCGCATAAACATGCGTTAGAATCATTGGTTTCGACTTCCCATCATTAGGCTTGGATGTCAGATCATTTTTCATCAAATGGCAGTCTATAATCGTATGACCTATCTTTTTGCATTTGAAACATGTCCTTATCTCAAGATGAAAAACACCTGCATGAAGTTTTTCACACCTCGAATAAGAAACTTTGTTTGGCTGGGTCCTAGTTTCAGTCACCACCTTTATGAAGGTCTTGGTATTGTCCCTAAGCTTTTGAATCCATCCTGAATAGGACGCTTCTTTCCTTGATCTTGGACATACCGGGGCTCTTTACATTCCCTTTCCATAACCATGGCGGTCTTAACTATATCAACAAAAGTGCTTAATCATAGGGCAGCCATGCGTGCATAGATACCTTGGTGCAAACCCTTCTGAAATTTCATGGCCTTATGCTTATCATCTCCATATATGTGAAGATTAAACCTAGACAACTCCATAAATTTAGTCATATTGTAAGACCGTACTGTTTCCTTGTACGAGTTCCATGAACTTCCTTTCCTTAGCATCACGAATACTACGTGGAAAGTAGTAATTGCAAAAATTTCTACGGAAAATGCCCCCAAGTGAGTGGTTTGCCTTCCTCTAGTAGTATAAAGATTGTAAAAGAGGCCTTTTGAAACCCAGTGCAACCATTCACATCGAATATTATCACTAGTTACATTTGTCATGCTTCCACTTCGGACGAATCCGAAGAGCCTTTAAACTCAGCAGGCCCTGTCCTCCTGAACTGCTCTAAAGCACTAGTTCCATGCTTAATATACCTATCCCTTGTAGTCACATGGCACTATACTACATCAACTAATTATGTGATAGTTCTAAATGCTCTGTTTTGGTCCTCAGCCTTAGCCTAAGCAGAAATGGGGATCTTACTGGGCAACCTCTTTTCCTAAAAATAATCAAACTTCTTAAAAAAAAATCATCCTCTAATATGTCAGACCTTATCAAAACCAAATCATATCATACCACTTTAAATTATAATAAATTTCTAAGATTTCCTTCTAATGTCCTGATGTTCTTTTCTTATGATTCTCTAGTTTTGACTGTTTCTAGACTTGAAGTATCTGTTTTCTAAATCTAAATTTAGAGTTCCATCATATATGTTAATAGAACTACAAACCTAAAGCTCTTAACACTCTGATTTATCTACAAAATCTTCAAAACCTTGTGCTCTAATACTAACTCTGCCATGCCCCGAAACCCACCCCAATAGGGTCATGAATTTCAGCACATGATATATATCATCCATTCATTCATTCCTATCTTGTATATTTTCTTATAATTTTTTTCTCATTCATTTTCATTTATATGCAACATAATTGCATATCAAAATTACAACCATTCACATTCTCATAAATTAACCTTAATATAATCTCATATTCCATAAACCAGAATCCTGAAAATAATCCATAATCATAATCTTGACATTTCTAATAAAATAAACCAATATTTTGACATAAATTGAACTGTCATCTAAAAATCAAATATCAAGTTTAAAATTGAAATTTACTAACTTATTACATCATTGAATTTAAACTAAAATAAATAATTAAATTGAAATCAATAAAGCCTATAATTGAAAATAATGTCTCAATGTCTCATGGCATTATCAAATCCACTTAACTCTTCAAATCTTGCTAATCCGAATGCTACAGTACAACTACTTCTTCATCATCTATGGTGTCAAATTTGGATGAGTTTGATAAACTCAGTAAGAAAATAGTAAACTAAGGAGTAATTGATCAAGACTTAACACGAATCAAAACAAAATAGATAATTGCATACTTTTAACAACATATAGAACTAAGTAGTTAACCTATAGGAACATACATTGAACTGATCAAAACATTAGAAAGACATACATAAACTAGGTGTGATGGGTATCATCTCATATTTCCCTTGATGACAAAGGGTAGCTCATAACATAAAACAATAACAATAACAATACAAAACATATAAAAATCAAAAGCAAAACATAAACAAATGCATAATACTTTTAAATCAAAGATGTTTGATTCTCTTAAGCAAAGAACTACAGAACAACCATATTTTTTTGAATAACTAATAAGAACAATTAACATTCAAATTATAAATCAAACATATAATGATCTTACAAAACAAGAAAATAGTCTCTAAGATCCTAACAAATCAAATACACAAAACTAATAAGTTCACTTGTGTTCTTAAAAACAGAAAATCTTCGTTTAAACCAATGATTTTGGAATCCTAACATGGATTAAAATCCATAGAAAAATGATTTCTAACATGTAGAATAGAAATCAAAACTATCTAGAACCTATCAAACTTGCAAAACAATTTTGGTACGTGCACGTTTTTGAACAACTTAAAAATCCCCTTTGAAAACCAGTATTCCTAGCTTCAAAACCATTCAAAACAAGAGTAGATCTTTGCAACATGGAATCAATAGAGTTCTAAGATCCTAAAGAAGAAAAACAAAATTAGTTTACATACATTCTTACCTCTTCTTGGGCAAAATGTTTTCTAAGCTTTGTTCTTCAGAAAAAAAAAATCCCAAAAGTTTTGCTAAAACCTAGTTTTTCCTCTCTTTTCTTTTCCTCTTGCTCTTGATATTTTCTCTAGGGTTTTTAGGTCTCTTTGGGTTGAAAACAATCAATATATAGACCCTTAATATATTCCCACTCTTTTTAGAAACCCACATGGAGAGGGACTTTCCTTTTTGATCCCAAATAGGTGATCGATCATGTGGGATGCTTGATCGACCTTTGCTCACTCTTTTGCTTGTATCATTTTCGTTTGGGGTCTGTTTCGATTGCCGTTTGTTTTGTTGGATTATATACTTCCGTGCTTATCCAAGGACATAGAGTTTGCTCACAAATTCATCATATATTTTCGTTGGTATCTCTCTAAAGTTGTGCAAATATATAAATCAATATATGTGCATTTAAATGGTCCTAAGTATGTGAAGAACATATATAACATGTGTATTCATTCTAAGTGTGATACGTGTACAAAATTATGTGCGACATGTGTGGGGTGTTACATCACCTAAGGTAGGACTGACTCATGGGCCAACACTTCAGTGCCAAAAGTGAAAAGCATTCAACAAAAAGTATAAATCACTTTTTGGCACTAATGTGTCGGCCCCTAATGTCAGTCCTAGTATAGGTTAATTTTAGGAGTCCTACCAAATCCCGCCTCGAGTCAATGCCTGAACATAGATGGCTCTGGCATAATCAAAAGGGGGTAGGGGTCAAACCCCCCCAGCTTTAGAAAGGTCCTTTGGGAAATACAAATTATGGAATATTTTATATATATTTACTCAAAAATATCCTTCCTTGAAAAATTTCCATGTATCATCATGTTTTGAGTCTCTTGCACTGTGGGTTTGATGTGTCCCCTTAACGAATGCCTAACATCCTCCCATATGTAGAGGTGGACATGCTTAAAAGTGAAAATGACCCTCCCACAGAAAAAAAAAAAAAATTGTAAATCACTTTTTTGACACCATGTGTCCACACCCCTCTATATGGGCAGGCGTTTGGCATTCATTAGGTGCATTTGGCAGCCACTTATAACACAATCATTTCATCTGAAATTCCCAAGGCATTTATTTGTAGCCAAAGGAGATGGTTCAAAATGTACTCGTTCAGATTTGCAGCAATTTTTACTTCTTAACTTGAATCACTTCATTTTACATAAAACCTAAGATGATGACTTCATTTCTAATTTTAGATAACAAATTCATTACAAACCATATCACCTCATAGCTATATATGCCTTGAGAATTTAAAATGAAATGATTAAATTACAGGTTGCTACCAAACAGGCTATAATGGGGCACACCAAATCCATTGTAAGATTGATTATATTCACTTTTACATTCATTGCATGTTTTTCTTTGTTTAAGTGGTTACTCGAGTCATCTATATATTTACACTAAAGCAAAAGATTTTGATGTGGACAACCCCATTGCTTCTCTACACATACTTCTTCCACACATGTGTATTTTCTCATCCATTTAATTCTTATTTAAACAATTTCTTTAAATGTTCTTACTATTTTTTCTTAGTTATTTCTCTTAAATCTTGTTGTTACATATCATTATATACATATACATATATATTATAATATCTTATCTTCCTAAATTTTAGTCTTATTAATTACAAGTATTAATCATTTTTACTTTTAAAATTAGACTATATATATAAACCCTAACTACTTTAACATGCGAGGATTTTAAAAAATTAATTTATGTCAAGCCTTAGTAGGCCCAGTGTTAGACAAACTTTGTACGTTATGGGCCAAGGATAGGCTTGGGCTTAGAAGAAACTCATAAATTCAAGCCCGTTTGTACATGTCCTAGACCAAGCTCAAGCCGGCTCAAGGCTCTTTAATATATTATATAAAAAAAAAGACACTTTATATTTATATAAAACTTTAAAGAACACATATTTTGATTAAAAAAAAGTATATAAAAACTCTATTTATCTATAACGCATTTTCAAATTATATCTATAGTATTTTTCTAATTAACAATTCATTATATCATTTATTTTCAAATTTTATTTGTAATATTTTCTTAAACAAATACAATTTTATTATATCACTCACCCATGTTTGCACGGGTCACTTCCTACTAAAATCTTTATAACAAAAAAAAAAAAAAAAAGGGAGAAAATGTTCTGTGATGATAAAGTGTCTGTAATATTTATGGTGAATTATGAACTGACTCATATTGTGTTTGGGGTTCAAAAAGGTGTTCAGGTGTAGAAAAAACAAAAGAGGCACCATATTCAAAATCACATCTAATGTCTATCAATGACACGCTTACAAGGTGGCCTGTGTCAACACAGACAATCATTCTCCAAAAAGGAAGATACTCGAGTCATAAGATCTTTATTAAAAAACGAAAGGAATCACGAGAACTTAGTTATCAAGCAATTGAATTTTATTGTGCATTCTACACTTAAAATGACAAATAGTGCCTCCTATAGTTACTGATTAAAATACAAGGAATAAATAAGAGAATGAAGAGAATAAGAATCGAACAATGGTTTTAAACTAGAGCAGCGATGGTGATGAATGATTCTTAGCAACAAAGACAGGGCAATGGAGCGGCCTCATTTCCACAAGGACGGAGAGTAATACAATAGGCAACAAAACACAGGTCCCTCCAATTTCGAAATCCATGATCACATACCATTTTGAGTGACCCAGGAATTCGAGGTGGACCACCCAACATCAACCCATATCAATAACCTTCTCCTTAGTCGCAAACACCAGCGAGTCCCCATTCATGACCGTGAAGTCACATAGAACAGGCTTTGTCTTGACCACCCCCATAGCTCGAACTCTTATCTTCAGAATATGGGCCCATGTACCTTTATCATAAACCCATCCCCTAAACACAGACCTTCTTGACCTTATCAAACAAAGAGGTGAATCCCCCACCTTCAGCCACCTGAAAATCCGCATGTCATAGCTTGTATAAACAGACCCTCTCTCTGCTTCCTTGGGCAATCGGACAAACTTCGAAGTCCCCTTCTCCACATTATAAGCAACTATGTATGGCTTATAAAAAGGGTTACCCACTTACCCATAACAAAGCAAGGAAAACAATCTGAGATTAAGTGTAGTACTCCATTACAGTAAACCGGCATATCCTAGAAGATATTTCTTCTGTTGGGAATGCAAAAAGTCCCACATCGGCTAGAAATAGGGTTGGTTTTGGGTTAATAAGGACTTGGGCTATTCCTCTCAATAGGTTGATCTTTTGAAATGAACCCTATGTTCTTAACAAGTGGTATCAGAGCCAAACCCCAAAGGAGACGAGTGTATGCTTCATGATGAATCCCCGAATGGTGGCTAGATAAAAAAATGCGAAGATGGTGAGCCCCTCTTATTGCTTGCGAAGGATGAATTTTCCATGGAAAGCCCACGAGATGGAAGGTCCATAGTAACGCTGTGGCTCCTGACGTAGTGGATTATCTCGATGGAGTGTGATCTCCCTAGTGTGAGGGAGATGTGGACCGAAAAGATATTCATTCGCTTGAGGGAGGGCCAGGTGAACCTCGTGAGTCTTGTTTGAGGGAGGGATTGTTGAGAATACAAAAAATCCCACATCAACTAGAAATGGGGTTGGTCTTGAGTTAATAAGGACTTGGGCTGCTCCTCTCAATAGGTTGACCTTTTGAGATGGAACCCCATGTTCTTAAAATCTTCCACCCGTTTCAAACCTACCCATCTCCTTCCACGCCTTCTCTTTGCCCAAGTAGATGTTGCACTTCGAGTATGATGACCATTCTCTTTCGGTTTGGACTCCCATCGCATAAGCAAAGTCTTTAGAGCAGCTTCCTTGGGGGTTAGGAATAGAAACCCATGTCTGAGTTGCAGGGTTGCTAAGAAATACCCATTGGCTTGATCTTTTATGGTCTTATACACGATCAAACCGTTGTTGGAGGTTAGAATTCTTGTTGTTTTCTTAACAAAGTGGAGAGAGCTGTCTGTTACACCAAAAGAAAAACAACTTTCTCCACCTGTTAAGGAATGTAATTCGACGGTGTCGCAGTAGGAACTTGGTTGGATGAAGAAACTGGCGTCCTCCATGAACTGCATGTGGTGCGGTTGCTGCATGGTGAAGAAGATTTCAGAAGGAAAATTTGACGCTGATTTCCATACAACTTTGAATCGGAATATGGATTTTGCTGGTAGCCTTGAAAATACTTCAAACAAAATACATCAGACACCATTTTTGGATTATAGAGAACTAATGGAAGACGAATGGAATGAATGGAGTAGAGAATAGAGATTATAGAGAACTAACCGAGGACGAATGGAACGAAGGGTGTAGAGAGTCTTGTATAGGAATGGAGTGTAAGGGTTTAGGATTATCAGGTTATCTTTTTTAGAAAGATTTTGAAAAATTAAGAATTTAAGTTTGGGAGGGAATTAGAGAGGCGGATAAAACAATTGGAGATGCACGCAATGTATTGTTTCTAAATCCAATTTTCTCTCAATGCCATTCAGACATTTCCTTTTTTAATTAGGATTCCATCCTAACATTCCTTTTTTACGTTTCCAATTTAGAAAATTTATTTTATTACTATGAATTCTCTCCTTTTACGCTTCTATTTGTTTTTTGTTTTATTTATTATTATTATTATTAT